>JAPYYD010005462.1:0-12092 GCA_028551405.1 Uromys caudimaculatus | reverse complement strand
ACCAAAGTTAAGTCAGGATCAGATAAACCATCTAAATAGTCCCATAATGCCTAAAAAAATAGAGGCAGTCATTAAAAGTCTCCCAACCCAAAAAAGCCCAGGACCAGATGGGTTTAGTGCAGAATTCTATTGGACCTTGAAAGAAGACCTAATTCCAATACTCTTCAAACTATTCCACAAAATAGAAATAGAAGGAACACTACCTAATTCATTCTATGAGGCCACAGTTATAATGATACCAAAACATCACAAAGACCCAACAAAGAAAGAAAACTTCAGACCAATTTCCCTTATGAATATCGATGTAAAAATACTCAATAAAATTCTCTCAAACGAATCCAAGAGCACATCAAAATGATTATTCATCATGATCAAGTAAGTTTCATCCCAGGGATGCAGGGATGGTTCAATACCCGGAAATCCATCAATGTATTCCACTACATAAACAAACTCAAAGAAAAAAACCACATGGTCATTTCATTAGATGCTGAAAAAGCATTTAACAAAATTCAACATCCCTTCATGATAAAAGTCTTTGAAGATCAGGAATTCAAGGCCCATACCTAAATATTTTAAAAGCAATATACAGCAAACTTGTAGCCAACATCAAACTAAATGGAGAGAAACTTGAAGCATTCCCACTAAAATCAGGGACTATCTATTCAATATAATACTTGAAGTTCTAGCTAGAGCAATTAGACAACAAAAGGAGGTCAAAGGGATAAAATTGGAAAGGAAGAAATAAAAATATCACTATTTGCAGATGATATGATTGTATACTTAAGTGACCCGAAAAACTCCACCAGAGAACTGCTGCAGCTGATAAACAACTTCAGCAAAGTGGTCGGATATAAAAATTAACTCAAACAAATCAGTAGCCTTCCTATACTTGAAGGATAAACAGGCTGAGAAAGAAATTAGGGAAATGACACCCTTCAAAATGGTCACAAACAATATAAAGTATCTTGGTGTGACTCTAACAAAGCAAGTGAAATCTGTATGACAAGAACTTCAAGTCTCTGAAGAAAGAAACTGAAGAAGACCTCAGAAGATGGAAAGATCTCCCATGCTCATAGACTGGGAGGATTAATGGTCATCCTGCCAAAAGAAATCTACAGATTCAATGCAATCCCCATCAAAATTCCAACTCAATTTTTCATAGACTTAGAAAGAACAATTCTCAAATTCATTTGGAATAAGAAAAAACCCAGGATAGCAAAACCTATTCTCAACAACAAAATAACTGCTGGGGGTATCAGCATCCCTGACCTCAAGCTGTACTACAGAGCAGTAGTGATAAAAACTGCATGGTATTGGTACAGTGACAGGCAGGTAGATCAATGGAATAGAATTGAGGACCCAGAAATGAACTCACACACCTATGGTCACTTCATCTTTGAACAAAGAGCTCAAACCATCAAGTGGAAAAAAAAACAGCATTTTCAACAAATGGTGCTGGCTCAACTTGGGGTCAACATGTAGAAGAATGCAAACTGATTCATTCCTATCTCCCTGTACAAAGCTCAAGTCCAAATGGATCAAGGACCTCCACATAAAACCACATACACTGAATCTAATAAAAGAGAAAGTGGGGGAAAGGTCTCGAACACATGGGCACAGGGGAAAAGTTCCTGAACAGAACATCAATGGCTTATGCTCTAAGATCAAGAATCAACAAATGGGACCTCACAAAATTGCAAAGCTTCTGTAAAGCAAAAGACACTGTCAATAGGACAAAAAGATTCTGTAAAGCAAAAGACACTGTCAATAGGACAACCAACAGATTGGGAAAAAACTTTACCAATCCTACATCTGATAGAGGGCTAATAACCAGTATATACAAAGAACTCAAGAAGTTAGACTCCAGAGAACCAAATAACCCTATCAAAAAATGGGGAACAGAGCTAAACAAAGAATTCTCACCTGAGGAAATTCATAGGGCTGAGAAGCACTTAAAGAAATGTTCAACATCCTTAGTCATCAGGGAAATGCAAATCAAAACAAGTCTGAAATTCCACCTCACACCAGTCAGAATGACTAAGATCAAAAACTCAGGTGACAGCAGATGCTGGCTAGGATGTGAAGAAAGAGGAACACTCCTCCATTGCTGGTGGGATTGCAAGCTGGTACAACCACTCTGGAAATCAGTTTGGCAGACCCTCAGAAAATTGGATATTATACTACCTGAGGACCCAGCTAGTCCACTCCTGGGCATATACCCAAAAGATGCTCCAACATGTAATAAGGACACATGCTCCACTTATGTTCATAGCAGTCATATTTATAGCCAGAAGCTAGAAACAGTCCAGATGTCCCTCAGCAGAGGAATGGATACAGAAAATGTGGTACATCTACACAATGGAATACTACTCAGCTATTAAAAACAATGACTTCATGAAATTCACAGGCAAATGGATGGAACGTGAAAATATCATCCTCAGTGAGATAACTCAGTCACAAAAGTACAAACACGGTATGTACTCACTGATAAGTGGATATTAGCCCAAAAGTTCGGAACACCCATGATTCAATTCACAGCAACTCTTGGACTGAGTGTGGGGCCCAGATTAAGGAGTTGGAGAAGGGACTGAAGGAGCTGAGGGAGTTTGCAGCCCCATGGGGAAGGAGCAACAGTGTCAACTGGTTAGGTCCCCTGGTGCTCTCAGATACTGGACCACCAACCAAATAATGCATATGGAGGGGCCCATGGTGCTGGCCACATATTTGGCAGAGAGGACCTTGTTGGCCATCAGTGGGAGGAGAGGCCCTTGGGTCTGAGAGTGTTAAATGCCCCAGTATAGGGGAATATCAGGGAGGGAAGATGGGAGTGGGTGGGTGGGTGGGGGAATAACCTCATACAGGCAGGGGGATGGGGGGATGGGATATGGGGTTTCCAACGGGGAGACCTGGAAAGGGGAAAACATTTGAAATGTAAATAAAATATCAAAAAAATAAAAAATAAAAAATCTTCGTTCTTTTATATCCATCCCATCAGGGTAATGTTCTAAAGAGGAGGAAGGAAGATTTCATACATTGTGTGGATATTATACCAATAAGAAGGGATAGATTTAGGGTTATTGGTCAAAGAAAAGTTTTAATAATACCATTAAAAGTATTAAAGATCAAGACTTTCATATATAAAATTGATGTTTTCTTTTCTGTGGGGCAAGTAAGATCGCCAAACACGGGTAAACTTTTTAAAATTTTAGTGACAATAATATTATATTGTCCATCTTTATCCTCATCAGTATTATCAGTTAAGCTTCAGTTTAATTCTGAGCTTCTCTATCTCTTAGCCACTTGTCCAGAGTAGTATAGATCCTAGGAAGATGGAAGTTACATCATCTAGACACCCATAGTTATGATCTGGAAACTGTATATTTATAGAATATGGTAAGGACTGGTGACAGACCACACAACAGTTCACTCACATGTTTCTTCAGAGTTCAAGTGTGTTTTCTGATATTTGCAGCCCTGCCTGACGGAGGATAGTTCAAGCTGGGTGGTATGATAGGCTAAGAGTTTGTTGTTCTTGCCACATGTGAATGGAAAAGCTAAGTCACTGGAAAAGAAATAATGGTATCAGCCATCATGAATGTTTTCATATATTCTCATTACACATCATTTCTAGTTAGAAAACACAACAGAGGATTTGAAGGTCTTGTTGCTTAACTGTGGCGAGAAGGCTTTGTTTCCAGAATAAGTCTCTCAGCCTGATGTGGTGACTAGTAATGTTGCATAAGTCTAATAACTTTTCATGGTCCTGACTTCTCTCACTATGGGGAAATCTGGAGACCACATGTGAGAATTTGGGGCTGTGTGAGAGCTTATGTTATGATGTCTAGGGGAAGTGAGCAGAGAGTATAGCTCTACTGCAGACTGGTGTGTGCCATTGTGTACATTACCTGAGTTTTCTAAGATCCCTTGTTCTCTTCTAGTAAACTGGAATGATGGTTGATTCAAATGCAAAAAGCCAATGTAAGGATTAAAAGAGATGAGTCACATAAAGTTCTTTAGCCCATTGGCTAACACATAGTAAAGGATCCACCTACTCCTGCTACCATTGCTTTTAGGAGCAACCATGCATTGACAGCCTACTGTGTTCACTTTCACATTTGTGTATTACTGCAGATTAAGGAGATATGATTCCAATATTGAGTGTGAAAAACAAAGAGATACAACAGGCTCACATAACCTTTACAAGTCACACAACTAAACCAAAGAGATGGAATATGGCTTTCGGCTTTTCCCCCATTTTAATGCTGAGGTCTACTGTCTGTCTTGCCAAGGAAAGATATTGAATAGATGAGACATTGCTTCCCCCTGTCACTGACTAGTTAACTGGAACCTATCAATTCTAATCCTCAACTACTTAGACAGTTGTACCTAAGCATGTATCTGGTGCCATAAAAAATGAACTTCCTAGTTCTTGGCTGCAATTGTTCATTTTAGGATGTAAAGGAGTTGGGAGAATTTTGTACCACATGGGTGCTCGTAAGATCAGAAATTCCTGGTTAAAATGTTCTCCAAGAAGTGACTGATTATGCTTGTTGGAGATTCTGGGAGATTGAAGAAAGTAGCTATGGACTGAGGATGCTCTATCAATCCTTGGTTGTATAGCCCCTTGAAGTCCCCTAGAAGGTAGTAGCTCCTTGTCAAACAGGCCTTCCCTGGTTTCTAGGTGGTATTTCCTGCATCACTTTTCTAGGTCCAATGCTCTGTCACTGGGCCTTGGCTAATTGTAAGCTCCTTCATAATAGTGCTGGATCTTTCACTAGTTTCTCTATCGAACACTGCCAGAATCTTATCAGCAGACTTTTAAGGAGGAAAGGCCTTGTGGCCTGGGCTTCCTTGATACAGGCTGGTAGTATGTGAGGATATGTTTCTAAGCCTTTCAGCAGGTAGCTAACGAATCATAGATTCCAGATGAAAGATTTATTAAGGCTCCTCCTTAAGGGCTAACTTTCATGGTACCAAAAGGAGTCATGGAAACTTCTAAAGGAGGGAAGCAATCAACTGTCTCACACAGCTATGATGCCTATAAACCATAACAGGGACTAGCATAGCAGGATAAGCCAAAGAAATCAGCAGTGGCACGCATGCCTTAGTGATAACGAACAGTTTTCTAGTTAGAGTTAAGATCTGTTTAACAAGAGGGAAAGAATCATACCTGATACTGGAAATGCAGCCAACTACCCAGGGCTAGTGAAGTCAGGGTTTCTGGAGGGAAACCCATAACTGCCACTTTACTAAACCTGTATAATTCCTAACTATATTCTAAATATTAGCCCTTATACCCACAGATAAGTATAACCCATCATCAAGGAAACTTCTTTTTGCAACAGATGGAGACCATTATAGAAAACCACAACTGGCCAAAATGCAGAGCTGTATAGCCCAGTCCCAGATGATACACGTACAACACAGGGAATATTGTGGAAGAGGGTGTAGAAAAGTTGTAAGAACCAAAGGATCAGAGAGTTTGTTGTGGAACTGTGCCTCCCAGTAAAGTCAGAAGCTACACCCATAACTCACAAAGATGACAGCCTCAGCATGAGCTGAACAGGACAATAATAGACATGGTAACCTGAATGAGGAAATGCCCATGATGCCTTAACTCTACACTAAGAACCACAGGAATGCTGAGAGCTAGAGAAGTAGTCCCCAGGGAAGAACGCACCAATTGGTTATCTAATACCCAATGGTTAGCCTGAAAACAAACCTACATACTAATAACATTATACAGACTGAGAAGTGTGTGTGTGTGTGTGTGTGTGTGTGTCAACAATAGAAAAATTTCCATTGATTATAGCCTCCCAAAAGGAGAAATAATTAAAAAAGAAAGTCTCAAACAGTCCTGGGAGTTGCTTTTCTGGTTCCCGCCCACAGGGCCGTATAATGAGCCAGGACCTGTGTTCCCGCCTTGTCATGTCTCCTGTGTGTTATTTCCCTAGGTAGCCTGACAGGCCCTTGACTCAGTTTTATATCTGAGTCTTTGTTTCCTTCAACCAGCTAATTTGTATGTGAAAGTCCTAGCCATGCCAACGGTAGGGTTATCAGGAAAAGAGATCTTTGATAACTATTTAATGACCCCAATGCAGTCATGAGAATAAATTAGAAACTCTCAGCAGATACTGGATCCTAGAGTCCTTAATCTCCAACATCTTAGTTCAGCCTGTGAAAGATGAATATTTGTTGCATATTACACCAAGTCCTAAGATTTTTTTCAGCAACTGAAGTGGACTAAGACATGCAGGGGATTCATTACGGCCTACTATCATCCTGCCATCTGTCTGAGTCCACGAGAGAACCGGAATTCAGTGTGGTGTATAACTAGTAGGGATAGCTTTAAGGAGAAGTTAGCACCCACTGTTTGGCTGTTTTTTTCCTTTGTCCACATGCTCTTTTGAATTCACCTCCTGCCTTCCTATGACTCTAGGTACCCTCATGGCTCATCATTATTCCCGCATGGATGGGAAACCTTTGTATTCTTTAGTTGCCTTTCCCTGGACCTCTCTTCACAGTTCCCATTGTGCTATAAATCATTGTTCAATATTCTGTCTGTCTCTTTGTCTGTCTCTGTCTCTCTCACTCTCTCACTCTGCTCTGCCAGTCATCTTTAGCTTTAATTAGTTTATCAGATAAATTTATCAGAAACACGGCTTTATACATTTACTGTTTGGAGACTTTTAGAAGCTGTTTCCAGGATAGACAGATACAGTGGGAGGAGGAAGGAACTGTCTGCACAGTCTGTCTGTACCCCAGTGGGGGCCACTGAGCAGTCTGTCTGTACCCCAGTGGGGGCTACTGAGCAGTCTGTCTGTACCCCAGTGGGGCCACTGAGCAGTCTGTCTGTTCTCCAGTGGGAGCTACTGAGCAGTCTGTCTGTACCCCAATGGGGGCCACTGAGCAGTCTGTCTGTACCCCAGTGGGGGGCTACTGGGCCTGAGTGCACCAAGGAGCTTTATGAGTAAGATCCAGGAGGGAAGTTGGGGAGAAGACTCCCAGTGGTGGAAAACTTGACTCACTTGAAAATCTGCCCATAAGCCTGTCCTGGAAGGAAGAAATAAAAGTTGATCTCATCAGACACCTCCCCCCCCCACCAGTTCTCAGCCATGTATGTATTCACTTCACTCTTTCACTTTTCATCCTACAAAGAACCTTCATTAGGTGGCTCAACAGACTTGTATGTTAAGCTCAACAAAGGTCTCTCATTCACTAGAATGTAAGACTCACCATGAGTCTGACGCTTAGCAAGAACCTGCCAAATCCCACTACACCTTCTGACTCCTGTAGCAGCTTCTCAGTCCACTTATCATGTCTCTAATATGAAACGTATTCAGACTCCTCAGAGATGTATCTGTGACTTCATGTATCTATCCAAGAATTCAACATGTCTTCTCTGGTGACTTTTTCCATGAAGCTTTACGGTAGATCTTGTGGCATTCTTCATACCAATAACATGTCAAAAACATCTTGATGATCTTGCAATAGAAATAGAAAAGCAAGACCAAGGACAGAGAAATACAAGTAGGAAAATACATGTATCCACATGATCAATGTGATTCAGCCTTACATATGGTTCTGTTTCCTAGAATCCAAAGAAACACAGGGAAGCAGATTTAGTCATTTGGTTCTAGGAAAATAGGAAAATATTTGTGTGTGTGTGTGTGTGTGTGTGTGTGTGTGTGTGAGAGAGAGAGACAGAGATAGAGAGAGACAGAGACAGAGAGAGACAGAGACAGAGATAGAGAGACAGAAAATTTACAAGCTCAAAGCCAACTTCTTACATCAGGGGAAAGTGATTCTTCCACAAGGACAAATGAACAATGCCCTTCAAACAGGCAAGGCATAGGTAATGGGACCTGAGGAAGGAGCCCAAATCCTACCTTCATCAAAATAACTGCCAATGTCATTTCTGAGTCAGTTTGCTCGGCAGTAAAAGACATGGAGAGCAAACCTTCACTTTCAGACACCAAAAATGTGCACTACAGCATCATTAGGGCTTAAGTCTGGGAATTTGCAGTGACTATAAGAAAACTATTTTTAATTCTGTTAATAAATAAATTAGTTAATTAATTAATTATTTTTTGTTACATGTAGAGGTTCAGACCCACAGCTGCAGTGGGGGGGAGGCAGATGTGACAGTCCAATGTTGGTAGAGCCAAATGCAGATTTTTCCCACAGCATTTTTCCCGCTGAATAACTGGGTCTCCCTCTGAGCAGTTGCTGGTATGCCTTGATGATTCACTTCTGAGGGCCTCATCCCACAGCAGTTTGAAGGCAGGAAGCCTGGCATGAGGCCTGGAGCTGGTGACACAGTGGCTTCTTGCCCGCTTTTCTAAAGTTGTCCCAGTGGGCACATCTGTGCCCCAAATTTGCCTGCTCTTTCAAGACAATGAAGGCTTGTTCCCTGTATCTGAAACGATGACTTCAGAGTCCTTTTAAAAGCTGGCAGGGGGAGATAGAGAATTAATGTAGGTAAAAAGGCACACTGCAAAGATTGAGCTTCACATTGGGTAAAAATCTGGAGTACTTCCTATCTGGGAAACTGTAAAATCCAACACAGTACTTACCTTGACAGCAGTGCCACAGTTTCCTTTCATTAAGCTCATTTAAAAGGTGATCATGAGTGTAGCCCACTGGGTTGACGTGAGTAGACTTATTCTTTTCTTACTGTGTTGAAAGTATGATACAGAACAGTAACCTTTAACATTTTCTGATAATGACCCATACACTAGTACATTTTGTATTGTGACTCTGAACACACATTGAGAAAATGATGTTATGAAAATACCATTATGATGTGTAATATGCACAATTTACATTTGTTAGATTATCTCATTTACAAAAACCTGCTTGTGCCTCATTGAGTTGGTTCTATGATTCCAAACCAAGCTGTAACCCTATAGTTAGGAGGCACAGATTTCAAGAAAGAACGTAGGACTTGGATCTCCAGGCTCAACTCCTAACTGCTCAACTTAGTGGCTACACGAGGTTTGTTTGAGCCTTAGTGTATCAGTCAGCATGGGCTAGGTTATGCTTTAGTAATGAACAGTCCCATCATTTTAAAGGCTTAAAATTACTAGAGTTTACTCCATACTCATCCTGTTTGAGGCTCATGTTTCTGTAATGACTCACGCATCCAGAATGCAGGAGGTGTCACGATAGCATCCTTCCTTCCCAGTCTACTGACAGAGCAATCTGACTCCCAGCTATGTCCTGGGATTTTCTTATGGGCACAGGACGCATACAGTAGTATGGAACCTGGCATTCAGAAGATCTCTGTGCTTGCCTTGCTCTTCTATTAGCACAGTCTTGAAATAATGATCTTGGAACAAGACATCTTACATTTTCATTTTGTAAGAATTTTGCATTTGCATTTTGGACCAGGACCTCAAATTATGTAGCTAATTTGTAGACCACTCTTTTAAAATGTAGATACATTTATTTTGTTTCTTATTTTTACATTCAAAAGCAGTTTCCCATCCCTCGTCTTCTCCAAGTCTCCCCCCTGCCCTATCCCCAAACATGGCCTATCAAGCTGCAGTAAGACTAGGCACCTCACCTCATACTGAGGCTGGACGAGGCAACCCAGTAGGAGCAAAGGGTCCTCTTCTGACTCTCCATATTTTTTTTTCATCTGAGATATGGGTTCCTGATATGGATTCATGGGATTCTTCAAAGGATTAAAAGAAGAGGGCACATTGATGACCTCCTGTTTGTGTCTTCATGATCTCATTTCCATTTCCACCACTGGGGAAGACTTATCCAGTCATGTTATTCTCACCTGGAAACATTGTCTTCCCTTATGCAGCCCCCTTTCTCTAGTCTGCTTACTTTAATTCTGTTCATTATTCAGTACATCACGCTATGGTCTCGGTAGGTCACTTTCTGTGGCTATTCACACATCCACAGACCTCCTCCTTCATCTCCTTCTTACTGTGGCCCTTCTCTCGCCTTTGGCTCTTCATCCCTTTGTCAGATCCCTTCACACTTCACATTTAGCCACTTCTTTAGTTGCCTCAGCTTCAGTTGGTCATGTGACTCTTAGTGATGCTGGTCTCTTTGTAATTACCTCTAATTTCTTAGCTCCAGCTAACCAGCACCAATTGTCCCAGTAGTCCCTTTTATTCTGGACTCTAAAATCAGAGCCAAATGGCCAAAGCTGCAGTGTTCTGCTGCATGCTGGAGCTGGAACATGGCCCCCCTTATTCTATTACCAGCTTTCTGTTTTCTGACTCCCTCACTGCCTAAGCTTGGCTGTCCTGAAATTTGCTCTGTAGATTGACCTTGAATTCACAGATCTGCATGGCTCTGTCTCCTAGAATTAAAGGCATTGTACTGGCTAGTTTTGTGTGTCAACTTGACACAAGCTGAAGTTATCACGGAGAAAGGAGTTTCAGTTGAGAAAATGCCTCCATGAGATCCAGAGGTAAGGCATTTTCTCAATTAGTGATCAAGGGGGGAGGGCCCCTTGTGAGTGATACCATCTGTGGGCTGGTAGTCTTGGGTTCTATAAGAAAGCAGGCTGAGCAAGCCAGGAGAAGCAAGCCAGTAAGCAGCATTCCTCCATGGCCTCTGCATCAGCCCTTGATCCCTGACCTGCTTGAGTTCCAGTCCTGACTTCCTTTTGTGATGAACAGCAGCATAGAAGTGTAAGCCAAATAAAACCTTTCCTCCCCAACTTGTTTCTTGGTCATGATGATTGTGCAGGAATAGAAACCCTGACTAAGACAAATTGGTACCAGTGACAACCTGACCATGTTTTGGGGAGGACTGTGGAAGGACTTTGGAACTTTGGGCTAGACAATCCATTCGGTGATAAGAGCTTTGTGGGATGTTGTGTAGGAGCTTGGAAGATAATGTTGAGAACAGTGCTGAAGATGGAGGCCTGGCTTGTGAAATTTCAGAGGGAAGATTAAAGACTCTTATCAGGGCCATTGCTATTTTGATTGTAAAGATTCTGTGGTTTTGGTTAGCTGGGGCTGAAGAAATCAGCTGTGATTAACAAGATACCAAAACTACTAAAGCAAAACCATTGTATTGCTGGAACTATTGATGCTGATTAGCTGGAGCTAAGAAATTGGTGGTGATTAAGAAGAGACCAGCATCATTGAAGTGATATCTTCTGGGAAGTGTTTTCTGAGAGCACAAAGAGACTGTGTTCCAGAGATAGCCAAGGTTGTACCTTGTGCGGTGGCAGGACTTGGTAATGTGTAAGAGTCACCCAGGTGGTACTGGTTTTGAAGGCATGAAGGAGTCATGAAGAGCAGCTGAGGTCTGTCCACTGTGAGAGGCTGTGGAAGGCCATTGGTGAAGGTGCAGCCTCAGTTGCAATTCCAGGACTGAAGGGGTCATGCAAAGGAGTTGAGGCTCGGGCACTGTGAGAAGCCTAGGAAGGCCATTGGTGAAGGTGCAGCCTCAGTTGCATTGACAGCCCAGGATTGAAGGGGTCATGCAAAGGAGGTGAGGCTTGGCACCATGAAGAGAGCCTATGAGAAGCTATTTGTAAAGCCTAGTTGCAGTGGAAGACAGCAGTGTTTTGGAGATGCCAGTACCATGAGATGACCACCAAGAACAGCAGCAGCAGTGGAGTACAGGCATCTGGAGCCGTGTGTGCCACAAAGGGCAGAGCTGGAGAAGTGACTCAAGCCCTTGGAGGAATCCACAAGATCATGAGCAGATCCCAGACACTGGACGGTTGGAATTTGATTTTGCTTTTGATTGTGACTTTGCCCTGATATATATTCCCTCCTGAAGAAAGAAGGTATTTTAGTGGAGCCCAGTTAAGAGACTTTGAATTTTTAAAGACTTTGAATTTTAAGAGATTGGATGTTTAAAAGGGACTGAAATGTTAATATGTAAGAATTTGTAAAGACTGTGGGACTTGTAAAGTTATTTTGATCTTGGGGATGAATAAGGAAGTAAGGGTCGAGGCTTATTGGTGATGTGTTTGTGTGTCAAGTTGACAAGGGGTCAATCGTACTGGCTAGTTTTGTGTGTCAACTTGACACAAGCTGAAGTTATCACAGAGAAAGGAGTTTCAGTTGAGAAAATGCCTCCATGAGATCCAGTGGTAAGGCATTTTC
>JAPYYD010005461.1:0-12094 GCA_028551405.1 Uromys caudimaculatus | reverse complement strand
CTGCTTGTCTATGGAATCCTAGTGTCCCAGGCAGAAGTTTCCTGCCACAGCCGCCCGCTTTTGGGATCCAGGGGGGTTTCTAGGCCCGCCTACCTTGGTCCCTGTGTCTCGCGGGTTCGGGGCAGTACCTGGTGAGCTGTGGGGCATGTCTTTGGCCCTCTCCTGGGTCTTGCGATCTCCTGAGAGGGATCTTTGTCCTGGCGCTGATTAGCTGTGGGGCCTGTGGCCCAAGCTGAGGTTTCCCGAGATAAGGATTTTTATACCCATCCCAAATGCCTTTCCATGTACAACCATTGTGTGTGTGTGTATATGCACATACACATGTACATAGACATACTCCAGAAATTTTGTTCACATGAGCTATTCTTGAAGAATATAATAAAGAATGAGTTCTCAAACAAGAGGTTATCAGGGAAATCTTGTCTAAAATATTGTGATGATAAATATTGTCTACTTAAGAGGTTCTAAAACCACCTAGGAGACAACCTACTAGGCACACTTGTGAGGGATTATCTAGATTAGGTTAGTCTCTTGGCATTCATGCAAAAGATTATATAAATTAAACCAGCAAGTGAGGCCCATTTTAACACTAGGGGAGAGCATTCCATGGGCTAGGGTCTTAAACTGCATAACAAGCAGAAAGCAAGCTGATTGTGAACACAGTGTGAGCAGATGCTTCAAGTTCCTGCTGCTTCCATTTCTTGCCCACTATGATGGACTGTGAGCTGAAATAAACCTTACCCTCCTTAAGTTGCTTTTGCCATAGAAACAAAACAAGTCACAACCACAACCACAGACCCAAATGAAAGCCAGGATACAGACAAAAATGACAGAATCCAAGCAGTGCTCTGGCACTGTATCTATAAGAAGAGAAAGGCAAAGTATGTTGGGATGGCGTGGTGATCTGAATAAAAATGACACCCATAGGCTCATATATTTGTATGCTTAATCCCTAGTTGAACTATTTGGAAAAGATTAAGGCAGCGGTTCTCAACCTGTGGATCATGACACACAAAGGAGTCAAATGACAGTTTCACAGAGGTCACTTAAGACCATCAGAAAGCACAGATATTTTACATTAAAATGTATAACAATAGCAAAATGATAGTTATGAAGTAGCAATGAAAATAATTTTATGGTTGGGGGTTACCACAACAAAAGGAACTATATTAAAGGGTCACAGCTTTAGGGAGGTCGAGAGCCACTGGAATGGAAAGTGTTGCCTTATTGGATACAGGGGGTCATGTTGGAGGAAGTGTGTCCCTGGGGGTGGGCTTTGGAGCCTACTCCAGGCGCAACATTGCCTTCTCTGCCTGCTACCTGCAGATCAGGATCTGTAGATCTCAGCTATTTGCCCAGCCTGTGCACTGCCATGCTCCCCACAATTATGATAATGGAATAACCATCTGAAACTGTAAACAAGCCCCCACTCAGATCCTTTCCTCTATAAGTTGCCTTGGCCATGGTATTTCCTCACAGCAAAAAAAAAAAAAAAGAAAAGAAAAGAAAAGAAAGACAGACCGAAACATTACAACAAACCCTCTGAGATGCCAAAGACTCAAACCAGTTTTGCAACAAACCCGGAAACTAAACTTTAGTTTCTTTGCTACTATTTATACTACTCTAGGGTGAGCCAGCTTCTAAAACTGTAAAACAATGCCATTATCAATATCCTCTTGAACATGTTTAGCAATATCAAAGTCTTGCTATCAAAGTAATAAAAAAAAAAAAGAACAGTAACTAAGACAAATGGGAACTACGTGAGTTGATTCCTTCATCTCTAATAGCCTGCACTCAACTGTTATTTGCAACTAAGAGAAAGGTCTGTAATTGGAGACTTTTAGATGCAAGGAGCGATCTATGAGAAAGTGGATGTGAGTTTCCATTGGCTTCAATGTGCATTTTAAGCATTTGTTTTGGTTTTAAGTGGTTATATTTACCTGGACCACGGAGTTTTCATGTTGATCAGAAATGACCCTTGAAGCATCGTAGAACATTTCATATGAGAAGGCACCCAGGCCACTGTCCTAGTTCCCTTTCTATTGCTATGATAAAGACCATGAATGACCAAAAGCAACTTAGGAAGGAAGGGGTTCAACTTGAAGACTGCCATCCACCATCAAGGGTGGTGGGACAAGAATGCAAAGCAGTAGCCGAGAGGCCGTGGAGAACACTGATTACTGGCTTGATCCATCTGTTTGTTTGTTTGTTTGTTTGTACTCTTACACAACCCAAGACCAACTGCCCAGGGATGACACTACCCATAGCAAAATCCAAATCAATCATAGATAAAGAAAATATCCCACAGACTTGCCTGCAGGCCAATCAGATGAGGGCATTTTATCAGTTGAGGTTCCATCTAATGAGATGATTCTAGATTTTGTCCCATTGACAAGGATTAATCACCACAATCCATCATCACCATCATCACCACCACCACCACCACCACCACCACCACCACCACCACCACCACCACCACCACCACCACAGTCATCTTGTATCATATATGATCTTAAATATTTAGACATTATTTTAGGATACATTTTACAGTGTGTGTGTGTGTGTGTGTGTGTGTGTGTGTGTGTGTGTGTGTGTGTTCTCACATGTGAGAAGATGCTAGAAGAGGGCATCAGACTACCTGGAGCTAGAGTTACAAGCGAGCTGCTTCATGTGGATTCTAGGAACCAAACTCAGGACTTCTGAAAGAGCAGCAGGTGCTCTTGACAGCTGAGCCATCTCTCCAGGCTCCAAGATTTTTCTTAACATTATTTTTATGACTTTATTTTTTACCTTTATCATTTTACATTTTAGTTATTAAGTAAAAAATCCCATTTCTTCATTCTTCTCTATTTTTCTTAACTTTTCACCTTAAGCTTTTAATCTTTTTGTCTTATCTTTCATCTCATTTACTTTTATATGCTTAACCTTTCATTTTTCTGGTATATAGCCTTTTACATTTTCTTTTAAACTCGTCCATTGTATTCTATTATTCTTTTTACATTCCTAACCTTTTGCTTTTATTGTGAGTTATGTCCTTTGTCACTGTGTATTGCTCTTTTATTGTTGCTTTAATCTCCTCCTAACCTTTTATTCTCCTTTTCATGATTGGAATAATCTCATTTTTTTATTGTGACCAAATTTTTTTCCTTTTTTAAACAATAGTTAGCCAGAATGTGCTCCCATTGGTGTGGTAGCAAAAGGAAATCTCACCCCATAAGGATAGGAAGCCGGTGCTGGCTCCTTTGCATCTGTCAAGAAAAAGAAGAAGAAGAAGAAGAAAAAAAAACTAGCCCTCTGTGTTTCCCAATTTCTCTGTCTTTGGAGTGAAGGTCATGGGTGAGAGAACAGCAATTGAAGCATAATTTTGCCTTCACCCCACCCCCTGAAAACGCAGACGACCCACAGGGTAGATGACCAGTTGTTATAAGAACTGAAGCTCTTCCTGACATCCCTGGCCCCCTAGAATTGCCTAGAGACTCCTGTGCTTAAGTTAGTCATTCCCAAGTCAATTAGACCCATCAGACTTCAGTCCAGGGGGCTATTCACCTTTGCTTTCATTAGCTCAAGGCATACACTTTCCCATTTGCAAACAAGGAGGATGCTGCTTTCTTAAATCTATTTGTCTCCCTGCTGCATCCTAAATGCAAGGTGTTCAGTCACCTTCTCTGTAGGAGCAAAACCCTCAAGGAACAGAGAGAGCTGACTGGTAGCTCTTGGCTTCACTAGAAGCTTCCACGGTGTAATTGATCTAAGCCAGAACAACTAGCAATAGAAGCCAAGCCTAGGAAATAATGATGGAGACGTGTGTTTAGTGGGTGAGGTACAAAACATTTAATTTTCACAGCTTTGCAAAAAAAGAACAATTATTCAGACCTTGTAAGTCCCAGGCCACCTTCTTATTGAAGCCTGGGGGAAAAAAACTCTTTTTTTATACAGTTGATTAAAACAAAGTCCACAAGCTAAATAAAATACCTGAGCAAAGTGCCCAGTGTCAGAACTGCTCAGGAATGACTCCTGTGGTCTGACTGAGGGTATTGGGTCTGTTTCAGATAAATCTGAACATGATTTCTTATGCAGAGTCATGTATCAGTGTATATGTATTGAAATTACAAACTCAGAGACTCAAAAATAAGAATAACGCTCCTTTTGTGTGTGTTACATGGTTATGGTTTGCATGTTTATACGTGTACACATGTGTAGAGGCCAAAAGTTAGGTATGTCCTCAATCACTTCACCTTGTCTTTTGAGACAGAATCTTTCACTGTACTTTGAACTCACTGCTTCAGACAGACTAAGGAGACAGCAAGCTCCAGGAGCCTCCTCTCTCAGTCTCTTCAGCTATAGTAGAAGAGGCACATGGCTCCATGGCAAGTTCCTTACATAGGTGCTGAAGATCCAAACTCGGGCTCTTGTGCTTACACAGCAAGCACTTTGCTGTCTGCATTAGCTACTTTTCTGTTCCTGTAATAAAATATCATGGCTAGGAGCAACTTAAAGACGAAAGTTCATTTCAATTTGCAGTTCCTGAGGGCGAGTGTTTAGAAGGGCAGGAACAGAATGGCAGCTGGACCAGGAAGCTGGCTGACCACATGTCAGTCACACACAGGAAGCAGTGAAATGGAACCAACCCCCAGTGATGCAGTTCCTCCAGCAACTCTCCACTTCCTAAGCATTCGAGAACTTCCCCCAAACAGCACCACCAACTGCAGACCACACATCCAAACGTGTGAGCCCTTGGGGGACAGTGCTCATTTAAACCACAGCACCAACTGAGCTACCTCTCCAGCCAGGCAATTCCAGTGTGTAAGACTATGTCCTTTATTCTCCATGATTTTAGGTGTTTCGTCAAATGCATACCTATCTAGGCTGGTACTGACTTTTGCTCGATTCATTAAATACCTGTGAGGGGGTGGCTAAAAAGGTCATTGTTAATACTGGATGTTACCTTGTCTTTTGTCGTTTGCATGAGGGCCCCATGGGCTCAGTATGGATGCTGCAGTGTTCACCTTGAAAGGGGGGCCCCAAAGACTTTTCTGTAAAGAGTCAGAGAGTAAATACTGGCTCTCTGTGTAACAATTGAGTTCCACTATTGTGTGTGAAACCAGCCACAATCAACCTATACACAAGTATGGTTAGATTCTAGTCACAGCTAATATTTGGATTCTGAAATTTGAATTTTCTATATTTTTAATTATTTATGCTTTCATATATGTATATGATATATATACATATGCATCATATATCATATACTTTATATACATCATAGACACATACATCATATACCTATACATATAGGTGATAGAATTCTCTCTCATCATCCCTTCTTGTCCACTTTCCCTTTCCACTGAACCCCTTCTCAATAAGTCCCCATCTTACTTTCATTTGTGAGTGTGCGTGCATGTGTGTGTATGTGTCTGTATATGTGTGTATATATTTGTGTGTGTATGTGTGCATGTGTGTGTATGGATGGATATGTCTGTATATGTATGTATATATTTGTGTGTGTGTGTATGTGTCTGTATATGTGTGTATATATTTGTGTGTGTGCATGTGTATATATGTGTGTATGTGTCTGTATATGTGTGTATATATTTATGTGTGTGTGCGTGTGTGTATATGCATCTGTATATGTATGTATATATTTGTGTGTGTGTGTGCATGTGTGTGTATGTGTCTGTATATGTGTGTATATATTTGTGTGTGTGCATGTATGTGTATGTGTCTGTATATGTGTGTATATATTTGTGTGTGTGCATGTATGTGTATGTGTCTGTATATGTGTGTATATATTTCTGTGTGCGCGTGTGTGTATGTGTCTGTATATGTGTGTATATATTTGTGTGTGCGTGTGTACATACCCCACTGTATTTAATTAGGATTGTTTGCATTAGCACAGGTTGAGGCTTATTTACTTATACAAAGGTATCATGTCACAAAATAGTAGACATCTTTCAACCAGGTATAGATATAAAAAAATTATTGGTGCCAAACACAATGCTACATGCCTGTAACTCCAACACTTCGGAGACTAAAGCAACAAGACTGTGAGCCTGAAGCCAACCTGAACTACATGCTCAGATCCTATCTCAACCCAACAAGAAAAAACAGCAACAAAATGCACACTCTTACCTTGTAAGACAGCCATTTGGCCAAATTTGTCTGATGGCTGTTGTCCACTGTTCTGGGAGCTATCCAATAACTATTATTTTTTGGATGATAGATGACTTAGATGGTGCTTTCCAAAGGCATAAAATAGATAGCTATTCTGCCCTGTGTTCTGTTTAATTTCTACCTAAAGGTCTTGATAGGACTCATAGGGGATTAGACTACCATGATATCATCTCTTCATCTTAAAAATATAGGAAGAGCTTCATGCCTATACGCCATGGTTTTGTGAACAAAATCAGACCTAAACAGATAATTTACTTGCTATCTAATTAATGTTATACAGAAGGACTACCGATCCAGTGCTCCTACAAAGTCATCATTTCTGGTAGACGCCTCCAATATTAAACTGACTCATGGTCGATAACCCTAAGGAACAAGTTAACTAATTCCGCCACATGGTCATATATTTTGCAAACAATTTAGCTCTGAGAGGGCACCTGGAAACTATATTTCTCAAGGTTAAATGCTCCATGGGTGTTTATCAGGATGCTTTATGAATGGGTTGGGCATTTTGGTCCACTTGATGTAAATTTGTTTTCCAAGCAAAAATTACTGCTGTTCTGCTCTGATGGAGAGATGGGAGCTCAACTGGCTTTCAGCTGTGAGCTGGGGTGTATCTGGGAGCTTTCTCGGGAGAATCTCAGCCCGTGGAAGATGCCTGCAGACTGCCCCTTTCTGTTCTCCATATCTACATCCTTGTCAGGCGCCTAGGTCTTTCTGAATTATTTGTTTTATATGTATGGATGGTTTGCCTGCATGTATGTCTGTACACTATGTGCATTCCTGGTGTCCACAGAGGCCAGAAGTGGGCACCAGATCCCCTGGGACTGGAGTTACAGGTGTTTTTAAGCCACTTGTGGGAACTGGGGATCTAATCCTCTGGAAGGGAAGCTGGTGCTCCTAACCATTGAACCACCTTTCCATCTCCATCATGACCCCAGCACTCTTGAGAAAACACTGACCCAACCCCACTAACTGATCAGTAAGGTCGTTTGCTTCACACCAGAAGCCCACATCAGCCTACCTCACCTGTCTGATGCTGGAAAGAATGCCACAGAGTAGCTAAAAGACTCCTCTGTGGTGGGGAAAATGTCCGTCCATCTGTCTGTCCGTCCAAAACCATCTAAGAAGGAGCTGAGAGGTAAAGATGCTCTGGTACAAGCTGAGAATGCATCTTTTCCTGCTGGTCCTTTGGGACAATCCTTCATTCCTACTAAGGAATAGCTGAGTGCTTACTAAGGGGACTCAGGGGAGGACTCTGCTTACTGTGTTACACACACCTTCTGAACTAGGATGCTGGAAGGGCCCCTGAAGTCTCAGCACTGCCCCATATGTCTTCTCTTTAGGGACTGCTTTGGGTTTAATTTCTTTCCATATGCTTGTGTGGTGGATCAAACAGTTCAGTGGTCATTCACCCAGCCATAACTTTAGAACCACGGCGAGCTCTGACCTCATGCAGATGCCAGCCTAGACGGATTTAATCGCTGTCTCTAGAGGTGGGATTATTTTTCAGAGCTCCCAGTATCTTGAAGCACATGGTTGAGCACAGTTCATACCTATGAGTCCCACCCACCCACCCCAGGTGTTGGTTGCTGAGAAAGGAAACATCAGGGTTGGTGTTAGTCATCAGCACACAGGGTTTGTGGCTTCCCTGAGTAGCTTTGCTTTCACCGGACACAACCCCAATCATTTGCCATTACATTGTCAATGTACCCTAGTCTTAGTGTGATATGTCGTAGTTTAGATGTAAACTGTTGTGGAGGGTGTATTTTAGTTAGCATAAGCTAAAAGGAGGGTCACTGGAATAGCGTGTATTTGTTTCATGATATGGGGATAGACGTATCCAACCGAAGGAGGGAAAACTAGCATTGAGGAAGTGTCAGAAGCTAAAACATCTGGTTCCCTCTCTCTCCCTCTGCTCCTTCTCCTCCCCTTTCTTCCCCTCCTAGCTATCCATGCCCTTTTGCTTTTCCTTTATACATCACCTTCGTTCCTTCTGCCTTCTACTTTCTTTTCCTCTCTCTAAGGTGACATGATCTGAGGGCGACCAATCTATAGAAAGTGCTTGCAGGCCCCAGGTACCAACCTTGGATTCTCAGGAGAAAGATACTGAGTGGCATGGTCCGGGTCCACTAACTCCACTGCGTCTTTCCCATCCACATCATTAAGGAGGACAGTGAAGTACAAGTCTGACTTCAACATACTCTGCCAGAAACAAGGAGAAAGCCATTAGCTAACAGAGACCTCTAAAGATATATACCAACGGCAGTGTTTGAATACGCCACTGTATGCCTTTATATATTAAAGATGAGTGTAGACAAACCAATGGATGCAGGCACTCAATATGAGTCACCCTGGGAATATCTAAGGATTTGGCCTTAGTGTCATTATAACATTTGGAGAATGTGATGGCCACCCTTGGGCATCAACTTGACTGGATCGAGAAACAACTAAGAGACAAGCCTCTGGGAACACCTAGGAGAGACTTTCTTGATTAGGTTATCTGAAGTAGGGAACCCCACCCTAAACATGGGAGCATCTTCTATAGATGGACCAGATATAAGTGATTCCAAGGGAATGCTTTGAATCTTTGTTTGTCTTCAAGTCTTGGGGACAAGCTCATCCACCCTGTTCACTGCTCCTGCTGCTGCCATCCTTCCCTGACACCAAAACCCAGCTCCTTCAACCTTCTAAAAAAGACTGAAGGCCAGTGGCCCTCCAAAAATCCTCCAGTTCTTCAACACCAATTTGGGACTTCTGAGGGATCCAGTCTCACAGACTGAACATCTTCCACGTTCTCAGCCTCTCCAGATACTATTGAGCTATTTAGACTGTGTGTAAGCTGATAGACTTAAGCCCTTTCTAGTGGTTCTGTTTCTCAATAGAGTCCTGATACAGAAAATAAGAGGAAACTTCATACAGAAGCCAGCTAATACTGAGGCAAGTTGCAGGGCTATCTGGGCATCTCTATGCTCCTCAACCTCACTGGACCTTGCAAAAATCCCATTAGAATCCATTTTTGTTTTTCCCCTAGACTACACACCTGTCTGTGAAATCTGTCAGAGATGATTGTGAAGAACCTTAGTCATGGCTCTTTCAAGGTTCTTTGACTCACTTGGCAGGTCGTTTTAGAAAAATGTGGAAAGCAGAGTCGTCATTCCAAGTTAGTAGAGATGACTGATCACCAGGGTTCAGTTCAGAAATTGGATAATGCTCAGTGAGATGACACTGATCTTAACAAATTTCAGTCACTGTAGCAGAATCCGATTTGTACAGGACCTCATTTGTCAGTTCAGCACTCACAGCACCAGAGGGAGTAGGTGGTATGCACCATAGCAGGTGGTCAGCAGGGGATAATGTATGCTCTGCAGCAGTCAAAAAAGTTGTAATCGTGTGTGTGTGTGTGTGTGTGTGTGTGTGTGTGTGTGTGTGTGTGTGTGTGCGCGCAAACCAGAGTTCAATCTTAGATGTCTTATTTTATCTCTCCACCTCAGTGAACTTGAAACTCGCTGATTAAATGAGACCAGATAACTAACAAGCCCCAGAGATCCTCCTGTTTCTATGTTCCCAGCGCTGGGATTATGGATATGCAACGCCATGCCTGGCCTTTTACACTGATATTGGGGCTCATGCTTACACCATAAGTGCTCCATCCAGTGAGCAATCTGCCTAGCCTCAGCTATCACTTTTTAAAATGTCTATTTTGCGCTAATAGTTTCCTTAAATCTTATTCTACCACTGTAGAGTTTGTGGCTTCTGTTTTATTTTGTAATTTTTTACTGGATTTTGTAATTTTTTACTATTTTGTAATTTTTTCGTTTTTTCCTGTGCATGGTGAACTCAATGAATACTCACAGACCAAACACATGAATACAACCATCACTGAGATCAAGAAATAGAACCTGACCAGTACCCCACAGTCCTTCTGGGTGGCCTTCCAGTCACTACATCTCCCCAAGGGGGACATTGTCTAACACCCAAAAGCATAGTTTTGCCTGTGTCTGACATCTATAAAAAATAGAGTAATAAACAGCCAGTCTTTCTATATGCTACATCTTGTATTTGAGATGAATGTATGCTGTTGTGTGGAAAAACCTGTTTGCACATCATTCTAATATGTGAGTATACCAAAATGGCATCTTCAGACTACTAGTTTTGGATATTTAGGGAGCAATCCTTTTCAAAAACATTACAAGTAGTCCTGTTCTGTTCGTTCTAGAACATGTTATTGCTGTGCCCACTGATGCATTTCTACTGAGTATGTAATTGGAAGTGGAACAGCTGTGTAATACGTATGCATGTGTTCTGCTTTGACACTGATAAACTTGTTACCAAGATCATCGGACCAATTTACACTTCAGCCAGCAACAGAGCAGAGCTCACTTCATCCCTCACTCTCCTCTGCCTTGATTTGGAATGTCAAGGCTTTTCCCTCATTAGCCAGGACCTTGGGTGTGAGTGGTTTAACTTGCATTTCCTTGTTAAGGAAGTGGAGTATCTTTTCACATGGTTGGCTCCATTTATTTTATTAACAGCCATTTGGATGTTCTCTTTGTGCAGTGTGTATTTAAGCCTTTTGCCTACTTTTTTCCTTGTTGGGATTTCTTTCTCTAGTTGGTGGCTGAGAGTTCTCTCTGAATTTTGCAGTCGTGTTCTCTGTTGGATATAGATGTCACAATGCCTGAGTTCCACTCTGGCATGAAGTTTTTACTACCTTCCTTTTACATACTCAAATATAGCATATTTGTGACCCCAGATTTTCTTCTAAAACTTTCTGGGTTTTATTGTTTATGCTTATAGCTACTATGTATTGGTATTTGGTTATTTCCTTAGTATAAGATAATAAAATTAAAAATACCATATTTTCCATGTAATCCACGGGGCACCATTGCTCTACCCATTTTCCTTCCCCGCGCACTGCCTTAATCGCACATCAGATGGACTTTTTGAGGATCCATTTGGAGTCATTGCTATTTCTTTTTCTATCTTGGTAACAATTCTGTGTTGTCTAAATGTCTATAAATGAATAATTGACCTTTCTAACTCACAGTGTAAATTACCCATTCTTCTTCTAGACCGTCTATTCTTGGTCCTTTGAATTCCCATATAAATTTTGAAACCTATTTAACAGTTTTAGCCAATAGGGCAAAATTACCTGGTTTTATTAGACTTATCTGGCCTACAAATACTGTGTGGGAGAAATGATATCTTGTGATGTTGAGTTTCCAATATATGAACATGATATATCTCTTCATTAATTTACATTTTCTATAAATTCTCTCAGTAATATTTTTATTAGACTTTATCCTGGCAACATGAAAGTTATTGATGATATTACAAATTGAATATTTTGTCTTCATTTTAACTTGTAGAAATTTTCTGGAAGAAATACAATTGATTTTTGCATATTATCCCATATCTGGCAACTTTCTAATCATACTTATTAATTCTAATAGTTTACACATTGTCTAAGACTGCTGTAAAAATGACCACTAACAGTGCCTGTTTCAATCAACAGCAATGTGTTCTTTCGCAGTTCTAGAGGCCAACACTCCAAAACCAGCTACAGTGGCTGGAAGCAACATGCTACAGAGCCACATTCCATCTGCCCCTTGCCTTTGCCAGCTTCAGGCAACACCAATATTGTTTGTGACCACATCTCTGAAGCCTCTGGCTCCATAGTCATGGCCTGATCCTCTTCTGCCTCAGTGTGCGAGGGTTAGTATTGATAGACAGCTTGACAGAATGAAAAGTCACCTGGGTGTACCTACCTGTGAGAATCACCTGGCATGCCTGTGAGAATCACCTAGTCATGCCTGTGAGAATCACCTAGTCATGCCTGTGAGAATCACCTAGTCATGCCCGTGAGAATCACCTGGTCATGCCTGTGAGAATCACCTAGTCATGCCTGTGAGAATCACCTAGT
>JAPYYD010005460.1:0-12094 GCA_028551405.1 Uromys caudimaculatus | reverse complement strand
TTGGGTTTGGAGAGCTGTGGCACCGGGTCTGATCTCGGTCCCTGTGTCTCGTGGGTTCATGGCAGTTCCTGGTGAGCTGTGGGGCGTGTCTTTGGCCCTCTCCTGGCTTTTCCGAGCTCCTGAGAGGGATCTTTGTCCCGGCGCTAATTAGCTGTGGAGCCCTGTGGCCCAAGCTGAGGTTCCCCGAGTTGAGACTTTTCAAGGACACACCTACCTTAGCTAGGAGAAAGGTTAAACAACTTAAAATTGTCAGGAGAGAGCAGCTTTGATTTCTGATGTGCCTCAAATGTGCTGTGAGGCAGCTTTCCAGAACTGTGATGAAATCCCTGAGTTATGATGAGGCAGAGCATTGTGGTAGAGCATGCAGGGGAGCCCAGCAGTGTACTTTCTGTTGACCTGGAAGGAGGGAGGAGGGAGAAAGGAGAGGATAGGGAGATCAAAGGAGGGGGGGTAGGAAGGAGGGAGAGAAAGAAAATGACAGTGAAAGGGAGTGAGGGAGAGGGAGAGAATTGGAGTTTCAATATCTTTAAGTATCATCTGATGACCTGACTTCCTTCCACTAGCCCCTCCTCTTAAAGTCCACCCCCTCCCAGTGGGACCCAAGCTGGAGTCTGGGCCTTCCACACATGGGCCTATGGGAGACATTCAAGATGCAAGCTATGAAAAATGCCCTGAAACTTACCTGATTATTGGAAGTTACCTTTGGATATTCACAGTTAGAAAGAAAAGGCAATGTCTTACAGAGTATCTCCTAATGCCTCTTGCATAATATATATGGATACCTGTGTAGTGTATGCATATATACACAGTATATGTGTATGAATATATACATGTGTGTGTACTTGTATATAGGCATATATGAATGTGTATTATATATATGCTTTTATATGTGTTGTACATGTATATAGGCATGAATGAATGTATGTATGAGTGTATATATGTATGATTCTTTGTAGTATTGAGGCTAGAAGCCAGGGCCTCCTACAAGTGGGTAAGTTACCGGTAATCTACGGCCTAAATCTACAACATGCAAAGTGAGTATATCAGAGATTATCTTGTACACACAGTATAGCACATTATTTTAAATATGACTTTATTTTACACACTAGAAATCCAGTGACTATTTATTATGCTTTGTAGATTCCCCGTCTTTAGAAGAGTCAGCTGGCCACTCCAGAATCTCATACCTTTGACCAATGTGGCTGTCCATGAGAACTAACTTTACCAGATTTCCTTGTTTTGGAGTTTGGTCATGTGACGATGATCTTGCCTGAGGAGGAGGAGGAATTATATGCTTACTTGCATATAAACCTATAATTTCTGTCACTGGCTTTCACATGCTCTTTCTGTGACAGTACATCATGTCTTTGTGCAGAAAATATTCTAAGGCAGTGGTTCTCAACCTGTGTGGTCCTGACCTCCACAGGGGTCATATAAAGGATATCCTGCATATCAGATATTTACATTACGATCCATAAGAGTAGCAAAATTACAGTTATGAAATAACAATGAAAACAAATTTTTTGGTTGGGGGTTACAACAACAGGAGGAACTGTATATAAATATGAATATGATATAAATATAATATGTATATAACTGTTGCAGGTTTAGGAAGGTTGAGAACCACTGCACTAATGGATATGGCCAAGCAGTGACTTGAAACCTGAGTCCTTGAAGATGTAGTTGATACCCTTCTCTGAACAGGCCTGAGACATGCACGTGAACGAAACATAATCCTTTTTTTTGTTTTAAAGCTACTCAACAATCAGATATATTTTTAAAATGTCACTAGACATTTTCAAACCAGTAAAACTCTTTAGTTCCCGCAACTAGGAGTTAAACGTAAGGCCTGCCTCCTGTGTGGTTTATGTTGTGTTTTGTTTTCTTGTTCAGGAAATCAAACCCAGGGTCTTGTGCACACTAAGCGTTTTGTGTTGTTACTACTGTTGTTACTTTGACAAAATATCCTAACCGAGGCAACTCAAGGGTTGGCTCATAGCTCTGATACCGTCCATCAGGGCGGGGAAGGGAAGTCAGGGGGTGCTTGAGGAAGCTGACTGGTGGCTCCGCTCCAGGCTGGAGTCAGAAGGCCGAGCAAGAGCAATGAGTGCTGGAGTTTGGCTCAATTTCATGTTTTAAACCTAGATTGGGACCCCAGCCCATGGGATGGCCACGCCTGTAGACCTTTAAGGTGACTCTTCCTACTCTAGTTAACCTAATCCAGATGATTCCCCTCTAAAGTATCAGAGGCTAACCTAGAGCATCTTTCATAGTCAGAGGCTTGTTTCATGGGTGATTCTGGATCCTGTCCCCTTGACAACCATTAACCATCTCACATGTGCTTTGTTCCTTCCTCACATCCCCAGCCCCTAACTGACCTTTGTAACCATCCTCAGAAAAAGAAATATTGTGTCATGTCTTGTTTCCGATTGTGCCTGTGATTCTGTGGTATGTGTGTAAAGCACCGATAACATTTTTTTAAAAGTCAAGACATTTAAGGTCACAAGAGTTACGTCAGAAATACCTGGGTACCTTGATATGTTTAACTATGAAAAATTGGATAGTTATTTGGCAGTGGGGACACAGGGCACTGTGGCTGTCAGAGGACTTGGGTCTCCCTTCCAGCCTGTGGCATGGACAGATGGGGCATGCCGTGTCTCCCAAGGACAGAATTCAGCTTGATATGCTTGGTAGACAGAGGAAGCCTTTACCCTCTGAGCCATCTCACCTCACCGGGCCCTTTTAATTATCGTTTAAGATGTCCCCGATCCAAAGCTGATGTTCTTGTCCACAAAGAAGTGGAAAATATCAGGCGTAGCACGAATCACTCAATTTGTCTTCCAATCTGCTCATGAAAAGCTTTGCTTGGAGTGCCCCTCCCCCCTTATTAATTAGCATCAAGGAGTCAGGAGCAACTGAAAACTACCCTACTTACGTTCTCTCACCAGACACAACATCTTGGTTTTGTCAAATGGATTACAATTTCAGGGGAAGGAAAACAAGCCCCTTCAATTAGGTTTGCCATTTGTCTGACACTTCCATTAGCCTTGATGCAACTCCTACCACGCGCTGTCTTGCTGTAAGAAACCATTTATGTCAAATTAACTTAGGGGAGGGCAGGTAGAAAATGAGAAAACAAAAAACTAAAAACAAAAACAAAACAAAATGAACGCTCCCCACCCCCCACCCCAGTCTCATCTACTTTCCCACCTGGAGTATCAGCGGAGAAGTGCAGGCTTGTCGACATTTAAATTAAATCAGAGTCTGTGCTTGCTGTTTCTGAAATAATCTAATACAAAATAGCGGCTCTGCACCTGTCCGCAGCCACTGAAGAGCGCTTTGCTTCACAGGCATGTCTAAACAAACAAACAAAGAAAGCTACTTGGTTTTCAATGGAACCCCGCCATGATTCTCTTAAGTCCAGCGTCTTACTCACTAGGTGTTATCAGAAAGAAGACTTCCTGGCTTAGTAAACTTCTTTTCCCAGGAAACAAGAAAATCTGATCTGGGCCCTAAGGCCGTCCCTGCCCTGATCAGGAAACTGGTTTCTCCCAGTGTGTAGCAATCAAACACCACCAGCTGCAGGAAACAAGTCAGACAGAGGAAACTGGAGCAGATGGCTTCGCCATCTTGTCATTGTGGTACTTTCTTCATTGACTATAAATAAAGTTATAGAAATCAGAATCAAGTCAGGTGGGCTGCAGGTCAGTGACAGAGGCCACCTAGCATGTTTTACTACCAGCACCCAAACAAACACACAAATCAAAACTTCAACTCAAAATTGACTGAAACAATACATTCAAGACATGTAACTATGAAAATCCTAGGTGAGAAATATAGGAAAACACTCTAGGACACTAGGGTGGGATGTGAGTTTTTAGGTGATACTACAAAAACAGAGGAAATAAAAGCAAAGGCAGAAAAGCAGGCTTTCATTAACATAAAAAAGAAAAAAAGCCACATGGCAAAGAAACAGCCACTGAGTGGAGACTGAGCCCAGAATGGCAGAGAACATTGGCATCACTAATCAGAGGGAAATTCAGATCAAAGTCACAGTGAGATAGTCTCAGGTATCTGGGAGCTGGACAGATCCTGGACAGGCAGAGAAACAGGGAAAGGAGCCATGGACAGGTAATAAAGACAACAAATTGCTGGTCTTACCCTCCTAATCCAAGACAAAAGCCAAATGAGCATTTTCTCCTGCTGGCGACACCCCGCTTTGGGCTGACCCCTTCAGACTGGCCAGTATGTTCAAGGTTGGTCAGGTATACATGTATCTGAGAGTGTAGGACTATTAGCTTCCCTTTCTTTGTCTAAGTTGATCGACATAAAATTAGGGGAAGGGGATCCATCCCAGGCTACCAAAAACATTGAAAAACCCCAGCCCTTTGAGGGAAAAACCCACACATTGATCCTCATGTCTCCTGTGTGCTATGTGAGGATTCTCTCTTTCTATGCTTCTCTGTCTGCCCTCACTTCTGTGTATGTCTTCCCTTCAGATTGATTTTGTTATCTGTTTCTGCCTGCTCTGTCTAAGGTATTTTTCCTGTCTTTTAATTTTTTAATTAGTGGAGAAAGCAAACACAATTAAGGTCCCCAGACAGTAACTCTGTCACTCCAGATAGACCAGTTGGCGCCTAAAGGTAAAGATAGCAGGTGAAGACAAGGATGTGCTAAAACTTAGCTCATTAGCACTAGTTAATGGTTCCTCAAAAAATTAGAATGGATCAAATAACATTATGTAACCCATGGGCACTTCATTGTGATGCGTTTTATTTGTCTTAGATAGAGGAGAGTTCTTGAGTTTACTTGCAAATGTTTCACTTAACACTTTCAAATTGCAAGGTCTGGATATTATGATTGGGTGTTTCACATTTTAAAATGCCTCACAAAGGTTATCTCCAGTCCCACTCTCGATTGGAGGATGGTGGCTTTGGGAGCGTGTGCCATTTTTCTGAGCTTCCTTTGTATATAGCCCAATGCTAACCTTTGAGGATCTTTAGATTTGGAGACAGATAAGAGCCATTCAAGTGTCCCCGAAGAAGCAAGCATGGGGATTAATTCACAAAGGGATCGAAAGTTAGATGGTGATGTAGAAGTCTTTGGAGCTTTATGGTTGGGTAAACAGCCTACAATACCAAAATGACTGGGGAAAAAAATTGCTTGGGCCTGTAAATGTTAAAGAGTATACAAAACCAGATGCCCCTAGATGCCATAAAGTGGCCAACTGGGACTTCCAGGGCTAGGGTTGGGTTATCTTTTCAGAAGTTGTTAGTCACAGACACCCCAAAGGCTCCTAAAACAATAAGAGTTACTGCTAATGTTGTTGGCTGCATGCCATGAATGAATGGTAACACCCTATTGCTGAAGCGGTTGCATGCTTTGGCTGTTGGACTCCGAGAAACAAGGCTAGGACTGGCTCTGAGGTGGCTCCTCTCTGGGAGCTAGCCAGAAGATGCTACTAAGGATGTTGTGGAGGATTAAACCACTACATCCTGCTCAGGTGTGTATCTTTCATGCTTTGTGAAGTGCCAGGAAAGATACACTAGCCAGTGTAATAGTGGCTCAAATGGTCTTAGATGCAACCAACGTTCTGACTGGACTTCAGAATCACTTCACAGGGCAGGGCATGGGTGGGGGTGGGGAATTCGCAGCTAGAAGTGTGAACTTAGAGAAAAGCCTGTGACCAGGGAAGTCCTAGATGCCAGTGGAGAAGCAACTGCTATTGATTGGTTAGGTGATGCACCAGCCAAAGTGCCTGCCACCCCCCACACACCAGAGACAGACAACTAGAGTGGAGTTCCATCTATGCAGCTATGGGGAAGCCCTTATTCATGTTGGGTAAGGCTTTCCAGAGTGTGGAAAGAGTGTCTAACACTCACCTAGGCTCTATAAGGAAGCCCAATAAATTCATGGGTATCCCCCAAGTGAACAGTGGTGCAGTGGTACCTCATTTTGTCATTGAGACTTTAGGAGAAGGGGTGGGTGTTGACTGTCTCCCTAAGAGCAGGAATTTCAGCAACACTCCTGTGGATGATACCCATTCTCTTGACACATTTATATTTTATAAATATAAAATGCAGCATGCATCTGCACATTTAAACCTCTGTTTAAGGAGACTAACACTAAAGACTTCTTTTTAACTTGTCGTTTATGCTAAGCATTAAACACTTAAAATTATGTTAAAAGCTACAGAAACAGTGCTGTGAAATACACAAAGAGGAATCTCTGAAACCTCAGACTACACATTAGGAGACAGAACTCAGACAAGCAAAGACGATTAACTCCTGATTTTCTAATCTGCACTGAATTTATCCATTTACCCATGATGGAAGGGTCTTGTTAAAGGTAACAAGCCTGAAGCTTCAGTGTCCTCAGGGAGTGGAACTGAAGCAATTTAAAAGGACATCAAGAGGCTGTGCAGGAAGGGAACAGAAAGACACAGGAATGCATACAGAAGATTTCAACATTGGCACAGCTTGAATCCTGGAGAGAAATGAGAACCGGGGGGTGGAGAGGTATGTCTCACCAGAATGAAAAGAAAGTAACAGTTTCTCAATATTTATTACATTTTAAAGAAAACTCAAGTCAAGAGCAGGAAAAATACCCCACTAAAATTGATAACTGAACGTGCACATGGATGTTATGTATTTCACAGTTAAAATTGTTTTGTTGAGGAAAAAGTCAGGTGTAACTTAGGAATCTTTTAAATAACTCCAATAAAACCACCCTGAACGTTCTACTGAGGTATGCATATGCTTTAGAGTCACCATTTCAGGGGCAGCTGGTGCGCTGTATATTCTGAGTTGTCTAGTCATCACGAATATCGGAGTCTAACTCGTTTTGATTTGACAAGCCAATCAATCACACTCATATTCCGTTCTTCATCATCCACCAGTTTAAGCAACAAGTGGACTTCTGTAACTTACATGTCCCTCTTCTGGGCCTTTCCCAGCAGGGACTCACATGTGTGGTGTGTGGTTGAATTAGCACTGAATGTAATGTGTTCGGGGTTTGTTAATCCAGGCATATGGATTGGCTCTTCAATCCCGCACTGTTTCTGAATAACTCTCCCCTATCAGGATAGGCCACCTGTCATTGTCCCTTCACCATTGATGGACATTTAAGTACTCTCTGCCTGGTGGTAACTCAGTGTTTAATAACCCTCGCTGTGGGGAGCAAATGAGGTCCTCAGTGAATGTTGTTGCCATGAGCAAGGCCACCCCAAACACCCCAGTGCCTCAGACTCATAGGAATAACAAGATCTGGCCCAGAGCAAACTCATAGGAATGACAAGTCCTTCCGTTGGTCAGAGTGTGGATGTAGACATCGTGTGCAGAGAGTATCAACCAGAGCTTCCTTCTTCAGGATGGCAGCAGCCTGACACTGCTCCCCTAGCATGGTCCCTTACCAAGACTAGCCAACTCCATCCTTACTCAGCAGTATGTCACCCCCCCGCCCCAGCTGTATATACTGAATGTACTGAGTAACTGGGATGCTGGTGTGTTTCGTCAGGGGGAATAGCCCATCAAATCTCAGCTTTCCTGTACCTGTGTCTGTCAGGGTAATTCCTCATTCCCCAAGTCAGGCCACTCCCCAAACCCATGCAGGTGGGCAGCTTGATCCATCTTTTTACTTTTCTCACTCTGATGGGTGTGGAGTGGAGGCTCTTGGTGGTTTTATTTGCATTTCCTTGAAAACTTCGCCTGTTTAGCATCTTTTTGTGTGTGTGTGTGAGTTTATTGAACACTTGTCTATATGCTTTAGGCTACTGTATATCCAGTTCCTTTGTCCACTTTTAATTAGTTTGTTTGGGTTGAGCTTTAAAATCTCTAATTCTGGATTCAGATACCTTATTGAGTATAATGACACATTCCGTTTCTCATTCTGTGGGATTATCTTCTGTTTTGTTTTCCTTATTTCCCCATACATCACACTCATGATTCTTCTTCCTGAGCCTCCTGAGTACTGACTACAGGTGTGCATCCAAATGCAAGCCTCTCCCAAACACATCAAATCTTTTACATACAAATGCTCCTCTCCGCAGTGAAATATGCTGATTTTTATTTTATTTTATTTTTTGGTCACTTGTCATTTGGAGTTTTATTTAAAACTTCATGTCTACCTAAAGTCACAACATCTTCCCTGCATTTTTCCCCAGGACTTTTTATAGCTTTAGCACTTGCATGTGGGCTATGATTCATCCTGAGTTAATATTTTAGTACGGTGCAAGACAGAAGTCTGACTTTGTTCTTTTGCACGCACATACACAGTCATCTCTGACCGTTTGTGAAAAGGATGATTCCACACCCACTAAGTTGTCATGGAAACACTGTTGAAATCAATTGACCACAAATAAAAGGTTCATTTGTCTGTGTCTTCTGCTTGGACTTGCCCTCCTTTGGTTGTGATGGAGAAAGCAGCCCAGCGCCTTCGACATGGTAGTCAAGGGCTCTACCACTGGGGCATAGCCTCAATCCCCCACTTTCTTTCCCTTACTCTGTCCCACATCACTGATTTGTAATGTCATAGTGATATTCAAAGATGGAGGAAGGAAAACCTGTCTGCGTTCTCTTTTTCACATTGGTTTTACTACTCTAGACACACTGAATTTCCATCTCAGGATCAGCGGTTAACGCCTGCTTAACGATGAGTGAGATGAGATGTTGTTAGGATATATTGAATTTGTTGACCAGTGTGTTAATCTGGGTTACCCCGGACATAGTATCTACGTACTACACACTTACGACAAGGAACCGGTTCTCTCAGTTCTAGAGAACTACAAGTCCCCTCTCTGCAGACCGAGCGACCCAGAGCCCAGGGAAGCTAACCCATCAGCTCTAGTCCAAATGCTTGACAATCAGTAAAGCTGACAGACAAGGTTCTAGTCGTCTGAGCCTTAGTGCAGAGGCAGAAGGGGACTCGGGTCCTGTGCCAGGCGCAGAGAACAATTTCTTCCTCACTGTTGAATTTCCTTTTAATTCTGATAAAACACCCTGACAAAAAATATGCCTCCTTGCTGTGACCCTACAGTCACACAGGACCTGCTTTCCCCTTCTGCTTTCCCATGCGACCTGGAAATTGAATTGGAGACAACTCAGCCAACCACAGGCTTGTGCTATGGGCTACTCACAAACAACATGGCATGTGACCTCCCCCTTACTTTGAATCTGTAAGAGGGACCCTCAGTTTTCCTATGTGTCTGAACCCTCTTCAGAAGCCCTTCCCCAGACACACACACAGACACACATATACACCACACACACACACACACACACACACACACACACACACACACACACACCACACACACACATACACCACACACATACACAGATATAAACCACACACACATATACACCACACACACACACATACCACACAGACACACACATACACCACACACACCACACAGACACACACAGACACACACCACACATACACACACACCACACACAAACACACACATGCACCACACACATACACACATACCACACACACAAACTCACACAGACACCACACACACACACACATACCACACACACAAACTCACACAGACACCACACACATACACACATATAAACCACACACACATATACACCACACATACACACACACCACACAGACACACACATACACCACACACACTACACAGACACACACCACACATACACACACACACCACACACAAACACACGCACACACCACACACACAAACACACACAGACACCACACACATACACACACACGCACACAAACACACACACACACCACACACATATACACACACACACACACACACACCACACACATACACACACACACACACACACACCACACACATACACACACACACACACACCACACACATACACACACACACACACACACACACACACACACACACTATTATCTAGATCTGTGGTGTTAATAGCTTCCTTACCTCTCAGAACAATTCTCCTTAATGTCCCACTGAAGCCCCTAATGTGAGACTTTACAACATAATTTGTTCAATGTTCCTTGAACAGTGTTTGCTACTTTCTAAGATTTGGTCATTTCCCCCCAAATTGATTTAGTGATGGATTAGTATTCATAGTGCCAATATAAAAATACCACTCTCACCTAAATGCTAGTTAATTCTGAAGCCAAATATGAACAACCATGGCCCAGGGATAGAATCAGTTAAACCGGCCTCCATATTCAATGTGACTGGCAGTTTCATGGAGTTTTTATTGGAGCAGAATAAAGAAAGTCACAGATCAAGGTACTTTTCAAACACCAGGTAGGCAGACAAAGGGAAGATGGGGGAATCTTGGTTGTACGCCTTGGGTGCTGCCCTCTATGCTCAGCTTTCTGAGTGATAGAATCTAGTGTTCCAGCCTAAATGGTTTTACCTCGTAGACACAAGGATGTTAGGTCAGACACAGAGTTCAGACAGAAATGGCTATTATGAGAGCTAAATTTAGCTCAAGATAAATGATGATTGAACTCTGGACCTGTACAATTCCAACCTCTCCACCATCACTGAAGTTGATTCATCTTTGATTAGGGTTCTGTTTAAGGTGCAGTGGGCAGCTTACAACGATGTGACAGTGGCCATCAACCGTCCTAATGCTACAGCCCTCTAACACACACCTTCATGTTGTAGGGACCCCAACCAGAAGATTATTTTTGTTGCTACTTCATAACTGTAATTTTGCTACTGTTATGAATCATAATGTAAACATAAGTGTTTTCTGATGATCTTAGGTGACCTCTGTGAAAGGGTCATTTCACCCCAAAGTGGTCATGACCCATAGGTTGAGAACCACTGCTCTACAACCACCTTGGACTCAAGCTTCTGATGGTCACATGTCCTCTTTTGATTTCTGGGAACATGTGTACTCATGTGCATGCATGTGCACACACACAGACACAGAGAGGTGCGCACACACACACACACACACACACACACACACACCCCTACATATATCCAGTAAATATCTAATTCTGTGTCATTAGCAGCGATGTTCCCTTTTTGTCCTTAGCTGGAATAATCTGTTCTTTTCTTGGTGAGGATAGCTTAACATTCTCCACTGTATTGATCTTTAAAAATGTAAATTTATGATTTCATTTCTTCCATTATATTCTCTGTCTTATTTCCACAAGAGTCAGGTTTTGTTCTTCCTGCTTGTTTTCAGTGTATTTTGCTCTTTGTTTTATGTTTTTGAGGTGGGAGATTACATTATTGACTTGAAATCCTCTTTTAAACAGAGGCTTACACAGTTATAAATCTCTCTGCAAACACCGCTTTTGTTGCCTCTAGTGAATTGTGCTATGCTATCTTTCATTCCCATTTCTTTCCAAGTATTTTGTACTTTCTCTGCTGGTCTTTCTGCCAGTCATTTAGTTATTTGTGAGCTTTGCTTCATTTCAAGTAATTGTAATTTTCCAAATGTTCCTTATGTTGATTTAAAATTTTAATGCCATTGTTGCTGGTAAACACATTTTTTTGTATGACTCCTTTGAAACTCACTTAGCCCTATGCCATGGCCTCGTGTGCAGCATACCCTGGGTGTTCCCTGTGCCTTGAGGAGAACGGGCCAAGTTCTGATGCCTGCAGTGTGGTTCTGTGGGCTACAGGGCTGAGCTGTTCTGTTCCTTCCTAGTTTCTCAGGTAGACATTCAGTTCTTCTGATATTATTTTCAGTTGCCTATTTCTTTAATTTTGCTGCATGCAGGTTTTTTTGTTGTTGTTGTTGTTGTTGTTTTGTCTTCCTTCCTTCCTTCCTTCCTTCCTTCCTTCCTTCCTTCCTTTCTTTCTTTCTTTCTTCTTTCTTTCTTTCTTTCTTTCTTTCTTTCTTTCTTTCTTTCTTTCTTTCTTTCTTTCTTTCTTTCTTTCTTTTTACATTCAATAGCCAATTTTAATTTTGCCACACATAACTTTTATTGTTGAACTCTTTTTTTTTTGGATATTTACTTTATTTACATTTCAAATGTTTTCCCCTTTGGAAACCCCCTATCCCATCCCCCCTCCCCTGCCTCTATGAGTGTATTCCCCCACCCACCCACCCACTCCTATCTTCCCTCCCTAGCATTCCCCTACACTGGGGCA
>JAPYYD010005459.1:0-12094 GCA_028551405.1 Uromys caudimaculatus | reverse complement strand
CTTGTTTAGTCCCTGATCTTAGTGGGATTGCTTCAAGTTTCTCTCCATTTAGTTTGATGTTGGCTGCTGGCTTGTTGTATATTGCTTTTACTATGTTTAGGTATGGGCCTTGAATTCCTGATCTTTCCAAGACTTTTATCATGAAGGGTAAAGTAATGTTTTAATTACACGAGTCTATAGAAAGTTACAAATGTATAAAGGAAAACGTGAAAATTTTTTCTCTGTATCATTTCAACCCTCATCCCCCTAAGCAAAATTTTGGTTAACTGGTTTTATCTCCATTTTTCTATGTATAGACATTGCAAAGACTTTTTTATTTTGTTTTGTTTGAGGTGTTTCTCTGTGTAGCCCTGGCTGTCCTAAAACACTCTGTAGACCAGGCTGGCCTCAAACTCACAGAGATCCACCTGCCTCTGCCTCTGCCTCCTGAGTCCTGGGATAAAAGGTGTGCACCACCACAAAAGCTGCAAAGCCTTTTGTAAACATTTTTTTGTTTCTTTTTCTGAGACATGGTCTTTCTATATAGCTCAGACTGGCCTAAAACTCAATACGTAGCCCAGGCTATCCTCAAACTTGAGATCCTACTGCCTCAGTGGCTCAAATTCTGGTATTACAGGCTGTGTGCCATCACATGTGGCTTTAAAGCATTCCCCTGAGTACTGGGCATTGAACAAGGCCTCATGCATGCTTGGTAAGTGCTCTGCCAAGGAGCTTCATCCCAGGCTTTAGTACATTTCTAAACATACACAAAACATGGCTTTTCTCAACACTCTCTGTGGTTTTGCTTTACTTGCACAACAGAACACCTCACTCTTTAAATGCTGAATACAAAACCGAGCAAGATGGATGTGACCAACAGTTCCACTGCAGTGAGCGGTACATGTGTGCAATTGCCCTGCTGGAACCAGTGTGGTAACAGTGAATGCAGTCACCCTGCCTGGATTGAGAAATACCTAGAAAATTAGTAAAACGCAGTGCTAGGTGTGTCCACGAGGGTGTTTCCAGAGGTGGCGGGTGGCGAGGTCAGCTAGCTGAGTGGGAAACACGCCCCTTGGCATGGGTGGCCCTGTCCAACAGTCAGGCTAGTAAACAGCACAGGAACGGTACATTTGAGAGCAGGGACGTTCATTCCACTTTCCTCCAGCAGGATTCTAAGCTTCTTGAGCTTTTCGAAGTGGCCTGGCCCAGATGGCTGTCTAGAGGACCTGCCTCATTACTCCATCTTGATCTCCCCAGCACTGGGCTCTGACTGTCCAGCCTGCAGGCTGCCTGCGTGGTCAGCTAAGCCGATCTCACCACCCCTCTCATAAACATGTTTGTCCTGCGACTCTGGAGAGCCCTGACTGACACAAGTAGAACTCCAAAGAGTTATGATAATTCTTGAAAAGTTACAAAGCTTGAAATGCTCTGAAGTGGATCCACCTCTCATGTAAGGTGCAAAGGATAGAAGTGATTTGATAATAGCAACAACCGTGATTATTGTTGTTATTGTTATTATTATAAGATTTGTCACAATTGCTAATTTATCCATCTACTCCCCTACTGATAGTTATGTGGATTTTTTTTTCTAAATTTTTACTTTCTCTAAAAAAATACTGTGATGAGAGTCCTTACATAGTGTGTATCTTTACTAGATGATGCCTGCCATTGATTTATCTCTTCATCAACAGCGTAAAAGGATCTGTGTGACAATTTTAAAACTGTTTCTGATTATGCAAGAAATATATACCTATTGCAAAGAATTTGAAAAATGTCAGAAACAACTAAAATGTTTAACTCTGTCATGACTTTACAGTAATTCAAAGACAAAACCATGGCTTATAATTTAATGTATTGAATTAGGGATATTTTAATTAATAAATTTATTGTCTCTCTTTTTTCGTGTGATATGGCAAACACATACAAACATATTGCTACCTATGACATTAAATATGTAACCACGTGCACACCATCTCTTACCTAAAGTTTCCAGTTATTGAACATTGTGCCATTTCTAGGGTTTTGTGTTTTTTGTTTTTTTTTTTTTTTACCATATACACATATCTTCAGTTAGCTTTTTTAGAGGATGTATTTATATTTCTTTATGCGTATGTGTGTAGGTATCTGTGCAGGCCACATGAGGGTGCCTGCATGTATGTCTGTTCACCACATGTGTGAAGAACACGGACATCAGAAGAGAACATAGAATCTCCTAGAACTGGAGTTACAGACAGCTGTGAGCCACCATGTGGATGCTGGGAATGGAGCCTGGGTCCTCTGGAAGAGCAGCCAGTGTTCTTAGCTGCTGAGCCATCTCTCCAGCCCTACAGTTAGTGTTCGAATTTAAGTTTTTGTCCACATTTCTGTTTCCTTCAAACAGGAAAAGCATAAACTTCTGATTGTCATGGCGCGTCCAGAGACAGTTGTCAGCGATGTGCAGAGGTGAGCCTCCATTTCCACCTGGAAACATCTAACTGATGACGGTTTCTTTACCTTCTCCAGCACAGATCTCAGCCACACATTGGATGCTAGACATTCACTATCACAGGACTCAGTCGACTTCACACTGGGGTCTTGCTCTGTGCACCCAGCTTGTCAAATACTACAATTTCATTCTCCTTCCAAATTCTTTATGGCAACTCTTAAGTTTCATGTGTGTGCATGTGTCTCTGAGAGTGTGAGTGTGTGTGAGTCTATGTGTGTGAGCGTTGAGTATAAATTTGTCAGTGTGAACATGTGTGTGAATGTATGTTGATGAATGTGTATGAGTCTGCACATGTGTGTGTATATTCGAGTATGAGTGTGTAAATGTATGTGTATTGTGTGAGTGTGGGGGAGAATGTATATGAGTGTGAATGTGTGCATGAGTGTGTGTATATGTGTGTATATGTGCAAATATGTGTGAATATGTATATGAATGACCATATGTATATGAATGACAAACTAGTATATTTGTGAGTGTTTGTGTGAGTGTGTGTTTCTGTGTGTAAGAGAGAGATGGGGATAGAGGGCTCTGTGAACCATGGGAGACTGGGCTGTCCATGAGTCTGGACTCTGGTTTTTGCTTAGGCAGGTGTTATGTGGCACTGCATAAGTGATGAGCCCCCTCTATATTTCAGAATCCTAACCAGAAAACCAGAGATGTGTAAAACAAGCCTCTTTGCAATGTGGCTTTTAGTAGTGACACACTGAACAAAATCACTGTAAAATAATTCAGTAGATAGAAAGCCATCTGCAGGCATGGCTAAGATGGTACTGTGTGTGTGGCCAGCATATTGACTTGGTTAAAGAGGAAATCTTGTTTGTTGGTCAAGCTGACCTTAGCATTTCCTTCTGCTCTGGGGTGACAGCCAGCACTGAATTTATTCTGTAATGCAACTTCAGAATAAAAGGCAGCAGTGTGTGAGTGTGTGTGCATGTGCGTGCGTGTGCATGTGCGTGCGTGTGCGTGTGTAAAGGTGACTGTGGGAGACAATGACTAGGGAGCCAGAAGCACCATCTACCTATCAGGGTCTGTCAATAGGTTTGGTCAAGAATTTGCATTAAGGCACTCCAGCGCAAACAGCCACCATTTCTTTAGCCACAGGCAGAGAGTTCATGTCAGTTTCTTTCCCTGCTTTCATCCATATGCAAGCAAGTGATAACATGGACTAAGTTAAATAATGCATGGTACTCCAACTATTCTTACGTTTTATCCTTTGGTTATTGTAATTACATGTAATTTTGCGATGGGTTTTCTATTTTTTAAGAAAGCACACTTTTGTACTTGATCCAGCTAACAGGATTTTCTTACATTACTTCCTAAAGAGGCCATCTTTTAAACTTCTAATGTTATTCCCTATTCATTAGTACATTTGCCTGTGGGGTATGTTCATAAATGGGTTAAAGTTACAAAGTTATGCTTATAAAAGCTCATGGTAATTGGAGTATCAGGAGGATTTATTAATTTTGAAATCTTAAAAGAGCAAAAGCTGAAATGAGATTGGATTAAGTATATTCTTGCATGCAGTTATTCTAAACACCCTTAAGGACCAAAGACTAACTTACAGAGGACATTATGCAAATGTGAATATATCTCTAAGTGCCTTGTAGGCTTGCTGATGTAATATTTTACATGGTTAGTTAAGTACATCAAGAAAAAGGGTTGACCTTGATAGGGTGTAAAGGTGCTTATTTCAAAACAACTGCTTTATTTAACAGGCCACTGCCGTCCAATCGAGAAGGCCAAATGGAATCAGGAGCCTTCTCATTAGCATCGAAGGCAGCCAAGCATCTGCCGCTCCATAGAAAGCCAAGCACATTCTGTATAACACAACCAAGTCTCCTATCATTTGTGCCTGTCATCTTAATATCACATGTGCGCAGATGACCCTCAGAGACCACAGTGTTGCAATATGCAGAAACTACTTCCTTGTCATGGTTGATCCCAAGAATTCTCTGGGGGAAGTGTCTTGTTCTGAACACAGGTCACCAGGTCTTTTAGGAATTCATTTTAGTAGAATTTTGTTTTTTAATGGTGGGGCTAAGAATTACAAGTTTAAAAATATTTATGTTTAACTGTGTCTATGTGGGGGTGTGGGTATCATGGACATGTGTGTGCAGGTGCTCTCAGAAGGCAGGGGCACTGGATCTTCCTGGAGAGGGAGCTACAGTTGGTTGTGAGTAGTCACTGGGTGCTGGGAAACAAACTAGAGTCTTCTGCAAGAGCAGCGCAAGCCCAACCACAGAGCCATCTATCCAGCCTGCAGAACCACGAGCTTTTACAGTGTCTTCCTCAGCTACAGCCCCTGATCCTTTCAGGACCCACAGAGGCCCCATTAACCGGAATTCAAACAGACTTCTGCAATCTACTGATTCTTTCCCGACAACCGTATGATCAACTCGGATGAGGAGTAGATGGGTTTCCTGGGATTTGCTGTTTTTCTGTTAAGACAATAAAATGTTAACGGGGATATTATGACTCTGGAGAGGCTCAGAGAAGGTAGGCACATCTGGTACTCTTTGGTTCACTTGTGCTGTTGGGTTTTTGTTGCTGTTGTCTTTTAATTAACTAATTTGTGTGTGTGTGTGTGTGTGTGTGTGTGTGTGTGTGTGTGTGTGTGTTGTTAATGTTTGCTTTGTTTTAGACAGGGTCTCTTTATGTAGATCTGTCTATCCTAGAACTTGCTATGCTCAAACTCAGAGATCTGCCTGCCTCTACCTCCTGAGTGCAGGGATTAAAAGCCTGTGCTACCACACCAGGACCTAAGTAATTTTTTTTAAGTTAGCATACAAAGTGATGGGTTTTATTAGAACACACTCACATTTATACGGTGTCATGCTTTTTCCTGTTTCACCACTCTCCTGCTCAGGACATCCCCCTTCCTTACAAATAGTCTTCGCTTCTGCTTTCATGCCTCAGGAATTCTGTCACTCTCTCTCTTTTTCTCCGCTTCTCCTTCTCTTGAGACCTCTGCCTACTCAGGAACTGGAGAGATGGCTCAGTGGCTAAGAGTACCTGCTGCTCTTATAGAGCACCTAGGTTCAGTTCCCAGCACCCACATGGCAACTTCAGTTCCAGGTGATCCAGCATTCTTTTCTGGCTTGTACAGCTAGCAAGCACATACATTCATGCAGGCAAACACACACAAACACACACATGCACAAGCACACGCACACTTAAATCTGTATGAAAAACATTCAGCATTTACGTAGCACTTTTCCCCGGTCCATTCATCTGTTGATGGATACCTGGGCTAGTCCTTGTTCCCAGCTCTTAGGAACAATGAGATAGTAAAGATGAATGCACACATTTCTCTGTGGTGTGCTGACCAAGAGTGGTATAGCTGGGTCATATAAGATCTATGTTTAGTGTTACAGAACCCCCATGTGAACTTCCAGCATGGACCACTTTATATTTCTACAACTGATTCTCTTGCCCCACTTCTTCACCCACTTGCCAACACTTGCTGCCTGGCCCCACTCCCATCCCCGTCCAGAGATTGAACCAGAGCCTGTGCATCCACTCTACCATCAAAATATATCCCCAGTCTCGCTGTCCTTTGTTTCCTGATGAGGAGCAGGAGATGCAATCACAAGCAGGTTGTAATTTGCATTCTCCTATCTGCTAAGGATTTTGAGCATTTATCCAAATATCTACATTTTGTCATTTGTGATTGTATATTACATTTGTCAGCTTATTAATTGGATGATTTGAGGTGTTTTTTGGTGTTTAATTTATAGGTTCTTTATATATACTATATACTAATCCCCTGTCTGATGTGTAGTTGCCCAAAATGTATTCCAGTTCCATAGACAACCTCTTCATTCTGGATTGTTTCCTTTACCGTGCAGAGGATTTTTACTTTTATCTGATTTCATGTGTAAATTCTTGGGATCGGTTCCTGTATAATTAGAGTCCTTTACAGAAAGTTATTGCCCATCCCTAGATCTGTACCTGTTTCCTTCTAGCAGTTTCAACATGTTAGGTCTTATGTGAAGGCCTCTGATGCATTTTGAACTGATTTTTGTGGGGGTGAGAGACATGGATGGAGTGTCAATATTCTGTATGTAGGAACCCAGTTCTCACAGCATCAGAGCAGCTCTTCCCCAGGGCATGCTTTCGACCCATTTGTCAAAAATTGGGTGGTTGTAGCTAGGCAGGTTACTTCTGGGTCCTGTGTTTTATTCCAACAGCCTCCATGTTCATGTTTGTAATGGTATTGTTACTATGGCTTGATAGTGTAGTTTGAGATCAGGCATTGTGACTCCTCCAGAGCTGCTTTCTGTTTAGGATTATTTTGGCTGTTCAGGTTCTTTTGTGCTTCCATATGATTCTTAGAACTGTTTCATTTTCTAGTTCTATGAAGAATGTACTTGAAATTTTGAGGAGGAGTGTACCAAATCCATCAAGCACTTTCAGGGATATAACCATTTTACCATATTAATTTCACCAATCTCTGACTATGGAAGATCTTTCCATCTTTTACGGTCTTCAATTTTTTTCCCTCAGTGTCTTAAAGTTTTCATTATAGAAGTCTTTCGCTTGCTTTGTTAAGTTTATTCTCACATATTTTATGTCTTTGGAATTATTATAAATGGATTTTTTTCTGATTTTTCCTCCTCAAGGAATAAAAGTAAGCCAGGAGTTTCTAAAATAAAAATAAGATATAGTCAAAATACCACATGAGTTATAACAGAGATGAAGCTACAGAGGTGTCTCAGAGGAGAGGAGAGCTGTATTAATCAGTCCGTTGGTTGTGTTCGATTGGTTAGGGTTAGGGTCAGGGTTAGGGTTTTGTTCACTAATGGAACAAAACTAATAAAATAGATAGATACATATTAAGGGCTGATTTATTAGATTGGCTTACATAATATGAACTGGGTAGTCCAACAATGACCATCTTCACACTAAAGAGTCTGAGAACCAGGTCATTGTTCAGGTCCTGAGGCTGAAATTTTTAGCAGAGCCAATCTGGTATTTAAGGCCTAGAGCATTCCTGGAAAGTCATTCATTTTCAATCCATATCAGAAGAGTGGAGAAACTAGGTTTTGACACAGCAAAAAATGGTGGTGGTGTTGGCAGCAGCAGCAGCGGTAGCAACTATGTGCTCACTAGCAAGAGGTGAAGGTAAGCAGGTAAAAAGGCAATTGCTTTTTGTTCCAATCTCCTTGTATCTGAGACCTCAGAAAGTACTATCCATGCTAGAAGAGGGTTTCCCCACTCAGCTCATTCCCACCCAGAGGCATTTCTCTTAGTTGATTCCAAATCTGGCCAAGTTGCTAGACAAGATTAACCATCCAAAGTCTACCCTTTCACATCTCCTTATGTCACTCTTAATGTCCAAATAAAAATAGTAATGAGGCCATAATTCTACTTAACATGATATAATCGCTTGTGAACAACCATAAACACACTGTGGTTTTCCTCAAATAGATGGCAAAGTCCCTTGAGGAATACTTAGTCTTTTAGTGTCCTGTAACTTAAATATGATAATATAGACTTATAGAACTTAACTGCTGATATTACCTCAACTGATATTACATTACATGGTCAAGACATAGAGTAAAGAAAATATAAATATCTGCTTAATGCATGTGTATATATGCAGAAGCATATCCTTAACCAAATAGGACAGAAGCACTTAGGGCATTATAATCTTCATCTCTGTAACTAGTTACATGGTCTTAGCTGGTATTTATAACTACCTTTTTCTACTACCCATTCTATATTCTCTTCACTCTCAGCAAGCACCTCAGCAGGTCTTGGAAATTTTTTTTTTTTTTTTTTTTTTGGTTTTTCGAGACAGGAGGTCTTGGAAACTTAACTGGAGGGGTAATTAATGCCTTCATCCCTAAAGGGTCTGGGATCTTTGTCATCCTTTATAGATATCCAAACACCCCACCCTGGTAGACTGGACCAATCATTCCTCCTAATACTGTGAATCCTTTCTTAGCTTGTTAACTTGGGGCATCAGGAGACTGAAGATTCCAGGCAGGAGTCTCCACTTCCAGTTCAATGTAATATGTATTGTGCCTCCTGGAAGAAACACCTACTTTCCTTCTGAAACCAGAACTTCTAGGCTAATGGAGCATAAGGTTATAGGATCAGAAAGTAAAAATTTTGCTAGAGCATCATTTTGGCTGATGTTAAGTGGTACCTTTCTCATTTTGATCGCTTGAATTCTGGATCCATGAATTTTAACATTGGATAGACAGGAACCAAAGAAAATTCAGCCTTCTGGAGACCTCTGTCCCAGCCATTGAATCTAATGCCACTTAGTTGACTGTGTAACTGGATCTTAAAAGGCCATTCCACCAGTGGCCATACCATCTGAATCCATCTGATCTCAGACCCCTGGGAATACTGAGTGCTGTAGAAGATAGATAGATAGGTAGATAGATAGATAGATAGATAGATAGATAGATAGATAGATAGATACAGAGAAACATGAAGAGACAAAGAAAGAGGGGGAAGAAGAAGGAGGAAGAGGAGGAAGAAGAGGAGGAGGAAGGGGAGGAAGAGGAGGAGGAAGAATAAGAATAAGAAGAATAAGAAGGAGGAGAAGAGGGAGAGGGAGAGGGAGAGGGAGAGGGAGAGGGAGAAGGAGAATGTCCTTAAAAGGCCATCCCACCATCCTATCAATGCAGCTCCTTCAGGAAGTGAGGGATTCGGTGAGACTAGCGAATGCCATGGGCTTGAGTCCACTGTCTTACGTCCTTGGTTATGAAATAAGTCCCTTGGTCAGAAGCAGTGCTGTGTGGAATCTTGTGGCAGTAGATAAGGCGTTCTGTAAAGTCCATGTGTGCTGGTTTTGGCAGAAGCATTTTGTACAGGAAAAACAAATCCATAACCAGAACAAGTACCTATTCCAGCAAGGACAAAGAGCCACCCTTTATATGATGCAGATGGTCCAACATTGTCAACCTGTCACCAGGTTGAAGCTGGTCACCCCAAGGAATGGTGCCATTATTAGGGACTCAGTGCTGGTTTATGCTGCAGGCAGATCTGTCACTCAGCAGCAGCTGTAGCCAGGTCAGCCTTGGTGAGTGGAAGTCTATGTTGCCTAATTCTAGCTCAGCCACTCTGGGCACTTTGTTTGTGGACCCTTTGGGCAATGACAGGAAAGGTGGGTGCAAGAGGTTAGCTGTCCACAGAATGGGTTATGCTGTCTGCTTGATTACTGACTCCTCCCCAGCCAGAATTACTTTTTGATAATCACAAAACACAAATATCTTCATTTCCTTCACCCAGTTGTGGAGATCTATCTACATATTTCTTCCTCAAATATCTTTCTCCTCAATTTTCCAATCATGTTCCTTCTGAGTCCTTGAACATCCAGCTAAACTATGGCCCATGAATTAGTACCACACATCGAGCCACTAAAAGGTGTGACAATGTGCCCTGCCTGAAGTTCTGCCCATTGGGAAGATTTCCTTTCAGGGTTGTCCCAGAAAGGGGCAGTAACGCTGCAGTTGTCCTCTTCTGCATGATGCCTGCACGGCCGTGAGGAACAATCTGCAAATGAGGCCCTCATCTCTTCTTACTTAGTGAATGCAGATACGTGGCTGCAGAGGTTGATTCACTCATGGACCTGGGTTATCTAACTCCAGTGTTCTCTCAGCTGGTGAGATCTGCAAAACACCAATAGTGCTTGAGCCAAGCCTCCTGGGGCCTGAGCTTCTCATCCTGGACACATGGGACCCTCCTGGACTATAAAACTACCTCCTGGGGCTGTCTGTTGCCCTTGGCTGTGGTAGGCTAAATTCAAGTTTCCTAACTTGTGGTCATTTCCTGTTCTCAGAGCCCCAGGCTAGCTCAGTTTTAAACAGTATACTCCTTCCCAACCATTGCCTACTAGCTCATTCAGAGAGACAAAATGGTACTCCTCTCATTGCCGACCCATCTGTCTCACCCAAACCACAGCTGCTTTCAAGACTTGTGAATGTGGCTTGTTTTGAGGGGCATATTTCCAGTTTTACTTCACCAGGGCCACCTGGCTTACCCTTTGGGTGGGGCTTCTGCTTCAAGCACCAATGCCACCATCAGGAGCTCTGTGGCTGGAGCTGCTGTTCACCTGGGCATCTTTTTGGTGCTTTACCAACCCTTTTCCACCACGGCCTAACTATTCTGTCCCAGCCTATTTCTCTCTGGAATGGGAATGTTCTTACTTCTGTTGATTCTTTTCCATTACCAGGTGGCTTGGAGGCAGTTTCTAGTCCTAGCTTAACAGTTATTAATTAGCTTCTACTATGTAAACCCTTTTATGGTTGACTCATAGAGACAAGGAATGCTTCAAAGAAAACTAGAAATTTATTACCACGTCTCACCCCAAGAACCTAAGTATACATCCATTAACTGATCAGGAATGTCTAATTGATCACTAACTGATATATCTATCTTTTTAAAAAATAATCTACTCTCAGGGCTCCATAGCCAATTACCGCAGGGAGAAAGCTAGCCTCCCAGGCCCTCAGCACACAGAGACTGAGGAGGAAAAGTCAGGGACAGAAACCTTCCGGTTTCCATCTGTGGCAGGAAACCTGTGCCTGGGCCACCAGGGTTCCATAGTCAAGCAGCGCCGGGAGAAAGTTACCCTCCCAGGAGCATGGAAAAGCTGTGAGTGGGGATAAGACAAGCACCACTGCTCACCGGGACCCACCCGGAACCCGCAGGACACAGAGACTTAGAAAAAGTAGGGGACAGGAAACTTCCAGTTTCCATCTGTGGCGGGAGACCTCTGCCTGGGCCACCAGGGTTCCATAGCCAAATAGGTCCAGGAGAAAGCTACCCTCCCAAGAGTGTGGAAAAGCCTTGAGTGGGGTTAAGACAAGCACCGCTACTCACCAGGACCTGGGGATCTCAGCCTGGGCCACAGGGCTCCAGGAGAGAGCTGGTATCCCAGGAGTACTGACATACCTTTGAGCACAGGCAAAACCACCACTTCTGTTCAAACTCACTGGATCAAGAGGGAACCTTGCAGAACCATCGGGACACAGGAACCAAGGGACAGCTGTGGACAAGATCCTTCTGGTTTCTGTCTGCACCCCAGAGCAGACCCTGTGCCACAGCTCTCCAAACTCAAATACCTCTCAGAGAGAGCTGGTCTTCAAGAAGTATTGATACAGAGGCCTGCAGGAGGGACAAGCCACAGACAGCCAGAGTAAGCCCAGCTAACATCAGAGTTAACAAGATGGCAAAAGGCAAGGGCAAGAACATAAGGAACAGAAACCAAGCCTACTTGGCATCATCAGAACCCAGCTCTCCCACCACAGCAAGCCCTGGATACCCCAACACACCATAAAAGCAAGACTCAGATTTAAAATCATTTCTCGTGATGATGATAGAAGACTTTAAGAAATAAATAAATAATGCCCTTAAAGAAATACAAGAGAACAGAGATAAACAACTAGAAGCCCTTAAAGAGAAAACACAAAAATTCATTAAAGAATTACAGGAAAACACAATCAAACAGGCAGAATTACAGGAAAACATAATCAAACAGACAAAGAAAATGAGCAAAACTATCCAGGAGCTAAAAATAGAAATAGAAACAACAAAGAAATCACAAAGGGAGACAACCCTGGAGTTAGAAACCCTAGGAAAGAGATCAGGAGTCGTAGATGCAAGCATAAC
>JAPYYD010005458.1:0-12095 GCA_028551405.1 Uromys caudimaculatus | reverse complement strand
AACTCAAGAAGTTAGACTCCAGAAAACCAAATAACCCCATCAAAAAATGGGGAACAGAGCTAAACCGAGAATTCTCAACTGAGGAAATTCGCAGGGCTGAGAAGCACCTAAAGAAATGCTCAACATCCCTAGTCATCAGGGAAATGCAAATCAAAACAAGTCTGAGATTCCACCTCACACCAGTCAGAATGGCTAAGATAAAAAACTCAGGTGACAGCAGATGCTGGCAAGGATGTGGAGAAAGAGGAACACTCCTCCATTGCTGGTGGGATTGCAAGCTGGTACAACCACTCTGGAAATCAGTTTGGCGGACCCTCAGAAAAATGGACATAATTCTACCTGAGGACCCAGCTATACCACTCCTGAGCATATACCCAGAAGATGTTCCAACATATAATAAAGACACATGCTCCACTATGTCTATAGCAGCCATATTTATAATAGCCTGAAATTCATAACAACCCAGATGTCCCTCATCAGAGGAATGGATACAGAAAATGTGGTACATTTACACAATGGAGTACTACTCAGCTATTAAAAACAATGACTTAATGAAATTTGCAGGCAAATAGATGGAACTTGAAAATGTCATCCTGAGTGAGGTAACTCAGTCACAAAAGAATGAACATGGAATGTACTCACTCTAACTGCATATTAGCCCAAAAGTTCGGAATACCCAAGTTTCACTTAACAGTAACCGCTGGACTGAGAGTGGGGTCCCAGATGGAAGAGTGGGAGAAGGGACTGAAGGAGCTGAGGGAGTTTGCAGCCTCATTGAGGGAGCAGCAGTGTCAGCTGGCCTGACTTCCCAGGTCCTCCTGGAGGCTGGACCACCAACAAAAGAATTCACATCGAGGGACCCATGGTTCAGCCACTTAAGTGGCAGAGGAGGGCCTTGTTTGCCATCAGGGGGAGGAGAGGCCCCAGTAAAGGGGAATGTCAAGGTGGGAATACGAGAGTGGGTGGGTGGGTGGGTGGGAGAAGGAATACCCTCATAAAGGCGGGGGAGGTTGAGAGGATAGGGGGTTTCCAAAGAGGATACCTAGAAAGGGGAAAACATTGGAAATGTAAATGAAGTATCAAAAAATAAAAATGAAAAGTGAAAAAAAAAAAAACTTCAGGCGGATAATAACTGGGGAATGAGCATAGAACTCCTACACAGGAAGCCGCTCCGATTTTCATGACTCTGTCATTGGTTAGGATGGAGGAATAGCGTAGAGGGTTGCAAATGGCAATGTAGCGGTCAAAGGACATGGCGAGGAGGACAGAGGACTCCATGAAGGACAAACCATGAATGAAGTAACACTGTGCAATGCAGGCATCAAGGCTGATCTCTTGAAGGAAGCCCCAAAGGATGCCCAGCACCGTGTGCACAGTGGACACCCCCATGCACAGGTCCGTGAGGACTAACATGGCCAGGAAATAGAACATAGGCTGGTACAGGCTCGGCTCAGTCCGAATTACATGAAGTACCATGCAATTTCCCAGGAACACTGTCACATAGATTATGAAGAATGGGACAGCCAGCCAGAAGTAACATATCTCTAAACCAGGGAAACCAGTCAGTGCAAACCTGTTACTAGTGACGTTTGTGACAGAGAGAGAAGACATTGGTAGAGGATTGAAAATACCTTTGGATAGATTATTAGATATAACTTTTCAATGCTATAATTTTTAATAATGTCTACTTGGTTTTTATAAGAAAATAAAATATACAATTTCCATAAAGAGCAAGACACATACATGTTTCTTTGATGTTATCATGGCCAAAACCTGTTGTCTAGACGTAGACCTTTGAGTACTATAGTTGAGGGATGCCAGGAAACCTGCGAGTTTTATGCAGGATCAGTAAAACACCCATGGGCTTATGGGATTTAGATTGTAGAATAGTCTTCAAGGAGTGTGCCCAGTTCTGTAGGACAACAGTGCTCTGTTGCTCATTTGTTACGACCCTCAAGAGAATAGCAATGACACCTGGGTCTTTCAATTCTTCCAAGGTTCAAATGATCTCAATAGAATAGGACTGTTTAAATGAATATATTTTTCAGAATATTATTTATTTTATTATATATTATATATAATTCTATGTAAAATTATCTTATATATAATATATATTCTCTACATATAAGTATATGTAAGATTATTTATAATATATATTAGAAATCTTAGTGGAATCTGAATTTCTGGCTTGTACAATAGTTATCAAATCTGCTTTAACTTATTCATCCACATTAATTTATTTTTTCTCTATTTTTTGGTGCAACTCTTTGCTATATGAGATTTTTCTGCTTCCTGAGTCTCCTGGTACTGTTAATTGGTAAATTTTTCACTTATAGGATAACATATTTGGTCCACATTTTAAACTGTGTAGTTTGAAACAAGTATTTTATAATATCTATCTTAGCTGTGACTTTGTTATTTGTTCAAGGAAAATACATAAGTACATAAAATAATGCAAGCATAAAATAAAACAAAACAAGAAGAACAACAAAATATGTGCTAGTTTGTACCTGACCATCTGTACGCGCACGCACACACACACACACACACACACACACACACACACACACGGGCAATACCTTGTTTATGAAGTTTTATAAATTATTACAATTTGAAAAAATAATTTAAGGTTTCAGAGTACAATAGGAATTCCATAGACATTTATCAAAAGAATTTTTTATGGTTGTGAATTTAAGGACTTTATAAGAGTTTAATGATTTAAATTTTGAACAAGTTCAACAGTTTTAAATATTAAGAAATATTTAAATCTTATATTCACATGGACTGGCTTCATCCTCAGGATAAAACTCATTGTCTACTTAGTACTGTTGAGAGAAGGCAGCTTGTAAATACAAAAAAAAAAAAAAGTGAAAATCAGCAATCAATTGTCTTTATGTATTCTCTTGTCAAGGATTGAGTCAAAACATCAGTGACTAATGCAATGTTTTTTTTTTTCAGATATAAGGTGAAGTTACTGTGTCATAAAATTAGTTTAAAGCATGGGACAGCATCCCTCTGTTTTTGTAAATCTCCTCCTAGACACCAGTGGCAGGATGAATCTTTCCATTTTGTGCTGTTTTATCCATGTTTCTGACAGAAGTAATTCTATAGTGTACAGGCATCTATTAGGAAACAGTATTGCTTTGTTACATTGCAAACTCCTTTGTTTTGATGGAGTTTGTGTTTATTCCTATCCAAATAAAATGACCGAAGAAGTGGGCCTGTAATACTGAGCAAATATATCATTTAGAGTAATATCATAACTTTTGATTTTAAGCTCTTATCACATTTTCTGGGTCAGATAACTTTATATAAATATGAATCACTTTACATTTATCTTAATTTAAATTGTAATCTTTTGAATTCATTTGTAACAATGTCTATAAGTGCCTGGAAGATTTAACAATATGTCTATCAATTTTTCTATAGATTCCACTTCTTCTTTATTGTTTTTGCATCTATTTTTGAATTTTAGTATATGAGCATGACATACCTTCTTAACGAATTTTGCATTAAGATCTAAAAATATTTTCATTTACACCATTGACTTCTCAATATGCATTCATTATAATTACCTTATTGGTTTGCTATTGTAAAGCTTTTTTTGGTTTTTTGTGTGTTTGGTTGGTTGGTTTTGTTTTTGTTTTTGTTTTGTTTTGTTTTGTTTTTTGTTTTGTTTTTGTTTTGGTTTTTCGAGACAGGGTTTCTCTGTGTAGCCCTGGCTGTCCGGGAACGCACTCTGTAGACCAGGCTGGCCTCGAACTCAGAAATCCACCTGCCTCTGCCTCCCATGTGCTGGGATTAAAAGTGTGTGCCAGCACTGCCTGGCTATTCATAAGCTTTTAATTTCTAAAGTTGTATACATGATTTATATGTATATAGAGTTTATATTATGTAAATGCTTATCTTTTTTTGAATTTAATACATTTTAGTGAACCACTGTATCTATTTCACAAATGTTCTACTTGCATGAGGATTAATTTCTGTGTTCCAAATGTAAGTATATGTCAAATATATAATAACTAGCTTGATTCCTTCTATTATTAAATGTCTTGAAAAATAAAGAATAATAAAAATCTTAATATTCGGTTTATTATCTCTAAAGAGTTATAGAAGTCAAGCAATGTCTAAGATATTCTTGGATAGATATGGATAATAATGGTGAAATTATTGTGCTAAATAAAAAGAGTAACAAAATGCAACTCAAAGAAATGTTTTAAAAAATTATAATATCACAAAAGTATTTATAGTAATACACATTCATACTATTACTAAACCAGTATCCATGGGAAGCACTACTAGGGAAATAATGCAACATTGCATAGGTAATTATAATGTTCATGGCCAATTTACTAATAATTGAATTGATTTACACATAATTCGATTAGAGAACAATATTTGGTACTATATTCTTAAATGCATACTAGCAAATAGGTAGACATTAGCCAAATAAATACAGAATACCTAGGAGGCAATCCACAGAACTCAAGAAGGTTACCAAGCAGAAGGCTCCAAAGGAGAATGCTTCAATCTCACTTGGTAGGGAAAAGAAAACAATCCCAGGAGAGAGAGGGAGAAAGGTATCTTGGTGGGAGAGAGGAAGGGAAGAGGAAAAGAGGAACATGATTAGGTTTGGGGTGGGCTGAGGGGGGGAAGACAGAAGGCCTGAGAGCCAGCAGAATTCATGGAAATATGCAACCTAGCGGGATGGGAGGTGGAGGACCCTCTAGAATATACAACAGAGCTGGGAGGTCAGAGACTCTCAGGATTCAAGTTGAGGGACCTTAGATGAAATGCCCAAAAGAGGGGAGAGGAAACTCATAAAGTCGACCTCCAGTAGAAGTCAGGGCATCAAGTGTAGAGATGGGGTTGCCATCCCACAGTCAAAAACTCTGCCCAGAATTGTCCCTGTGTAAAAGTTCTGTAGGGACAAAAACAGAGAAGAGACTGAGGGAAAGGAGGTCCAGTGACCGACCCATATTGGGATCCATCTCAAAGGAAGGCTCCAAGGCCTGACACGATTACTGATGCTATGGTGTGCTTACAGACAGAAGCCCAGCATGGCTGTCCTCTGAGAGTCCCAACAAGCAAATGAAAGAGTCAGATGAAGATACTTGCACTCAACCATTGGTCTGAATCTGGGGAAGCCCTGGAAGAAGCTGAGGAGGAAGGAAGTCTCTTAGGAAGACAGCAGTCTCAACGAACCTGGTACCCAGAGATATCTTAGATACTGAGCCACAAACCAGCACACACTAGCTGGTCTAAGGCCTCCAGAACATATACAGCGGAGGACTGCCTGGTCTTGCCTCACTGGGAGAAGAGGTACCAAACCCTTGAAAGACTTGAGGCCCCAGGGAGTAGGGAGGCCTTGCAGGGGAAGGGGGCATCCTCTTTGAAACAGGGGGAGGAAGAATGGGATGAGGAACAGTGGGAGGGTGGACCAGGCAAGTAACAACTGGACTGTTAAAAAATAAAGATAATAAAAATAAATAAAATAATTAAAAAGTACCTAGAAATTTAATAATAAAGACACTGTTTCAAAATATAATTATTTATTAATTAAATGATATTGGCAGAAAAAATTCAGATCTTAAAAAGTTATTTTTACTTCTTTTCTTCTGAAATGGTACTTACTCAAAGCAGCAATGGCATACAAGCAGAAATTTTTTCTACAGAATATGGATAAAGATAAATGTACCACAACAAAGCTGATTGTTATTTAGGCTTAAAATAGAAAATCTTGTTTTGTGTGTCATCAGCATGCATGTCATGACACTTATCACATGAAACATCATGTCAACATAGCACCGAAGTCATTGTGTTATGTTTAGTGAGTCAGGCAAAGATAGCTCCATGGTCCTTGGTGTTATTTACATTTTTAACCTTACAGTATTCGGTTTTTGGAAAAGGTTTAAGAGACTGTGAATAGAGGTTGGAAAATAAAAAAAAATTGAAAACATTTTTTTAAGAAGTTAAAAGTTTCAAGCAATGCATAATATACTAACTGTGGTTATTAAAATACATATTATACACTGGAAATTACATGAGATTTGACTCACACACACCCATGTGTGTACAAGCACCTATAAATACAAAAGGTAACTATGTACATAATTGGTAACTTCCTTTGTAACAGTATCAGCACATTCCACTACTGCTACTCAAGAAGCAGAATGTGATTTTCTGTTTTGTATTGTTTTTTAATTTTAGCCGTTCTGACTGGCATAAGATAAAATATGAAAGTAGTTTCAGTTTGCATTTCCTAAGGGCTAAGGATATTGAAAAATAAATACATAAATATTTAAGTATATGGAATCTAAATATTTCTCAGTGTTTAAAGTTTTAAGTGCTTTGTATATTGCATGTGCCAATCCTCTCTTAGGCATATACCTGGCAAAGACTTTTTCCATTCTGTAGGCTGGCTTTTCATTTGAATGAAGGCATCCTTTGCTGTACTGAAGTTTTTTTAGTTGTATGAGACCATGTTTGTCAAGTGTTAATCTTTTGGAGGAAGATGTTTACTTTCAGTGCAAAATTTAATAAGTAAAATTTAATATTGAATATATTATTGTAAAATGGACTTTGTTCTAGATGATTTTGTTTAAAGGTACACCAATGGAATGTTCTGAGCACACAGGTGAGGTAGGCTAAACTATTGTGGTTATATAGGGCAGATGGACTAATGACATTTACTGCACACCAGTCAGAATGGCTAAGATCAAAAACACAGGTGATAGATGCAGGCAAGAATGTAGAGAAAGAGGAACACTCCTCCACTGCTGTTGGGATTGCAAGCTGCTACTACAACTCTGGAACCACTCAGTCTGGTGGTTCTTCAGTAAATTGGACCCAGTACCACATGAGGATAGAGTTATACCCCTTCTGGGCATATACTCAGAAGATGCTCCAATATATAACAAGGACACATATTCCGCTATGTTCATAGCAGTCTTATTTATAATAGCCAGAAGTTGGAAACACCTAGATGTCCCTTAACAGAGGAATGGATATAGAAAATGTGGAACATTTATACAATGGAGTACTGCTCAGCAATTAAAAACAATGATTTCATGAAATTCAAAGGCAAATGGATGGAACTAGAAAATATTATCCTGAGTGAGGTAACACAGACCCAAAAGAACACACATGGTATGTACTCACTGATAAGTGGATATTAGGACAAAAGCTCAGAATACTCAAGGTACAATTCACAGACCACATGAAGCTCAAGAAGAAGACCAATGTGTGAAAGCTTCAGTCCTATGTAGAAGGGGGGAACAAAATAATCAAGGGAAATAGAGGGTTAGAGGAAGAGAGAAGGGGGAGCGGGATAAGGGGTACGTAGCAATGGGGAATGGGAAACTGGGATTAGCCACCAGAATTTCCCAGATGCCAGGAAAGCAAGAGGTTCCCAGGACCCCACAGAGATGACATTAATTGAAATACCCAAGAAGAGGGAGAGAGAACCTATAGATACGATATTGAGAGGTTAGGCATGGCCGTCAGTTGAGGGATGGGGCCACCCACCCATCTCAAAAACTTTAACTCAGAATTTCTCCTGTCTAAATGAAATATTGGGACAAAGTGTGCAGCAGAGACTGAAAGAAAGGCCTTCCAGAGACTGCCCCACCTGGGAATCCATGCCATTTGCAGTGACCAAACCCAGACGCTATTGCTGATGCCAAAAAAGTGCTTTCTGACAGGGGCCTCATATAGCTGTCTCCTGAGAGGCTCTGCCAGAGCCTGATCAATACAGATGTGGATGCTTGCAGCCACCCATCAGGTTGAGCACCTGGAACCCAATGGAGGGGTATGGGAAGGACTGAAGATGCTGAAGAGGATTGCAACCCCACAGGAACAACAATAATATCAACCAACCAGAACTCCCAGAGTTCCCAGGGACTAAAGCACCAATCAAAGAATACACATGGAGGGACCCATGGCTCCAGCCGAATATGAAACAGAGAGGATAGCCTTATCTGGCATCAATGGGAGGAGAGGCACTTCAACCTGTAAAGGGTCGATGTCCCAGTTTAGAGGAATGCTAGGGCTTTGAGGCTGAAGTGGGTGGCTAGGAGGGGGAGCACTCTCATAGAAACAGGGCGAAGGGGTAAGGGGTAGGAGTGTTGCAGAGGGAAAACCAGAAAGTGGGGTAACATTAGAAATGTAACTAAATAAAATAAACAATAAGATATATACAATAAAAATACCTATATTTTGAACTTATAAAGAGTGTATTGGGCATAATTGACCTCATCATAATAAGTATCAGTGCTCAGAGCACAGATGTTCCTCTATCTATCAACCCAATTTTACCTGCTACTATATGCCTTTCTAATATATATAAAGTTTCAATTCAGTACAGTTGAAGAAATATATCATTTTCTAATTTTAACTATCTCTTTTCATTTACTGAAAATAGACTTTTCTCACATAACAATCTTGATTATATTTCCCCCTTTCTCTAACCCCAAATTCTCCACATCTAACCTCCCATCCAGATCCACCCCCTTTCTGTCTCTCGGTAGAAAACAAACAGGCTTCTAAGAAAAAAATTGTAATTGTAGATGTCACTTTTATTTTCTTAAATGATGAGATGAGAGCTATACACAAGCTGTATCAAAGCATGGATTGGATTGAGCCCAGAGTCTTTCTGAGTATCCTTGGACCTAGGCCTGCTTCTAGCATCCACATTATCTACTATTCTGTGAGCCCTGGTCTTGAAGGATTCAGCTTCTGCCTCTGTCTGCTAATATAGGTAGGCCTAGAATGTTTCAGCCTTCAAGAATTACTGCTGAATAAACTCATTCTTTCTATCCCTTTCTGAACTTTGGCTGGCTGGTTCAACTCAGCTGTCGTAGCTCAAACTCCACTCCAAGCTGACTGAATCAAATTTGCTTCTCTTGGCTTCCTACTGAAAAGTTCTGCTTGAAAATGGTCTCCAAATTCCATGAACTGAACTTCTTCAAACCCTGCTTTCATCTGAATTGAGCTCAATTGTGTCAAACTGAACTGCACCAAACTGCACTGTACCAGACTGTACTGTTCTGAACTGAACTAAACTGAACTGACCTGAAGTGATCTGAACAGAATTCAATTGCCCCCTCTCTCTCCCTCACTGCTCTTTTCTGTCCTCCTAAGAGTTGGGCATATCCTATCTCTGCCTCATTCTGTCAAATTTTTTTCATATTCTTCACTTTGCCTCTCAATTAGACTTCATTGTTTGGAGTTAAAGATGCATACAAAAGAAACATCCGTATTCCACCCAGAGGGTTCAAAGGGAGGTATTCAATTCAAAGGGATTAAAAGTATGTGTCAAGTCTTTATTTCAGCTAGGTCATACCTTTGGATATGATCCTATGACAGAGAATTATATTGCTGAATTAAAAATTAATTATAGAATATAAAATAAGATAAAACAGAAACTAACACATCTGAGTTGGGCAAAGCAAACTGAAGGAAAAAGTACAGAGAAAAGCCTGGTAGATCACATCTCTCTCAATATTTGGGTGTAGGGGTGTAGGTAGAAAGAACTAAAGCAGGAAGTTTATTTTGATATTACTGGGGTTACAGTGATAAGTTCTTATCTTAATGTCATAGAAGGAGATAAGTAAACACTAAATAATATGTTCTAATAAGTAGTGAAATTTCTTTCACTTACATGGTACAAATTTTTATCATGTCTTTATTGAAAATCATAATGACAAATAAAATTAAGATGAATACCCATAAAAATGATTTTCTTTATTAGTGCTGTGGAATATTATGAGAAAACAGCTTTAAAACTATAGAACAATGCAACAATATTAAAAGAAGAATCTCAAAAGGATTGTTGAATGGAAAATTATCCTTATAAGTAAAGATAGCTAATTTAATTAAATTTATATGATGCTTCACAGTGACAAATCTACATGATAGAAATAAGATATCTTGTGTTAAGAAGCTTGATGTTGTGGGAAATGATGAACCAAAATCATTGCCAAAGTGACTTACAATAATAAGAAAATATGCTTATTTTCATTTTGGTAGTGGTTATAATCACTATAAGCGTCTTTCCAAGTTCACCACAGCATGAAATCTATCTGACAAGGATGAATTACTGTTAGTGATTGTGCCTCAATAAACACACTATCAATAATGTATTAAGCTGAGTACACACCATATGTTAACCTCCTCTGAATGATAGTTATGAAGCATGGTTTTTGTGACTTTTTTGATTTATCATATTTTTAATTTAATTTTAATTTTAGTGTATGTACTTGAGTGTTTGCTTACACACAAATAAAGGCACTTCATACAGGTACGGTGCCCACAGAGATGAGAATATAGAATTGGATACTCTGGAACTGGAGTTAAAAGATTTGAGGCATTATGTCAGTGCTAGGAAGCGAACGAAGGTCAGCTCCACATGCAGCAAGTGTCTTATATTTTAGAGTCATCTCTCTACTCTCTTTACTGTATATTTTACATTGGTCATCTGTCCAGTTAAAAATTCTGTTAAACAAGGGCAATACAAAGTAGGAAAGAACCATATTTTGCCTCATAATAAAATATATAATAGATGTAAAATTCATAAAATATTTACTAAAATTTGATATTATATGACAACTTTGGCATTTAAATCAAATTATATGAAGCAAAATGCTTTCTGCATCAAAACCTTGGAGGAGATATTACACCAGAAACATATTAAGATTTGAATATTTTCTACATCAGAACTTTGAGGGAGATAATAGGAGAGGTACAAATAAATGTTTTAATGAAGAAGAATCAAGGCACTTTATATAAATACACTCAAATTTTAAATGAAATAAACAAAGATATGAATTAAAGATAAACTTTTCCAGGTCACTTAAATCTTCCTCTATTTATAGTCAGTATTAGGTCACTATAACATACTGGTAAGGATGATATCACAAAAGTCTAATCTGTACTATTTATCATTTAGTACAATTTAAGCAGACTTATATTTCCAGCTTCATTACTACTGATATGGTAACAGGGTAGATATTTGAAAGAGACACACCCACAGCAAGATATTTATTGGTGTTTATTATACTATGATGTAATTGATTTAAAACGACCACTCTCTAAAAGGAAAGAAATGGCTCAGCCCTCAGCAGTCATGTTGAGCTCTTCCCAGCCTTCTGTGTACCTCCAGCTCAGGGAGACCGGATCACTCTAACATCAGGAGGCACCTGTACTCATGTGAGCATAGCCTCCCACAAATGTATACATAATTAAATATAAAATAAATATTTTTAAAATACACAACCTCTTCACCATGCTCACACATTATAATGCCATTTAACGAAACTTGGAATTAGAGATCATACATGCAAACTTAATATACTGACCTGAGTAATAAGAATGGACAAATATAATTCAGTAATTTCATGAAAGGATATATCCATAAAAACTTACCTTTATCCAAGTACAAAGAAATAAATGCACCCTAAATCCACTGGCGACAATGTGGGAAGGAAATTTCTAGTAAGTCAATGTCATTCACTAATAGAATTGTCAGCACGTCAGCACAATATAAGCTCATTTTCTGATTTCTCTCTCTCTCTCTCTCTCTCTCTCTCTCTCTCTCTCTCTCTCTCTCAATCTCTTTCTCTCTGTCTCCCTCTGTGTGTGTGTGTGTCTGTGTGTGTGTGTGTCTGTGTGAGTGAGTGTGTGTGTGTGTGTTTGTGTGTGTGTGTGTGTGTGTGTGTGTGTGTGGCTGTGATAAAAAGTAGAAGAAAGTATTTGTAAAATGTCAATTGCCACTAAAAGATGAGTTAACTAGTTAGGTTGCAGTTCCTAGCAGTCTTCTTCTGAGAGTGCACATCTTTACTTTTAAATACAATCACTGCAAACCTGAGGGTTTAGGTGCCACTCAAAGCAAACAGTGTCTGGATTCTCGCTCGTATCTGCTGAGTCTTGATACTGTATATAATGGGGTTCATCAAGGGTGGGAAAAGGATGTAAATGTTGCCCATGAGGACCTGAACCAGTGGAGAGAGATGCTTCCCAAAGCGGTGAACCATGGTCAGACCGATGATGGGGATGTAGAAAACCAAAACAGCAGAGATGTGAGACACACAGGTTTG
>JAPYYD010005457.1:0-12095 GCA_028551405.1 Uromys caudimaculatus | reverse complement strand
GGTCCTCCTGGAATTCGGACCACCATCCAAAGAATACACATTGATGGACTTATGGTTTGGACCACATATGTGGCAGAGGATGACCTCGATGGCCATCAGGGAGAGACGAAAGGCCCTTGGGCCTGAGGATGTTAGAGGCCTCAGTAAAGGGGAATATCAAGGGGGGAAAATGGGGATGGGTGGACGGGGGGTGGGGTGGGAGGTGGAATTCCCTCCTAGAGGCGGGTTGGGGAGGGGATGGGGGGTATCCAAAGAGGAGACTCAGAAAAGGGGAAACATTGGAAATGTATATAAAGTATCAAAAATAAAAAAGGAGGAAAAAAAAAAGTCAGCCTAGTAGGAAAGAATTCACATCTGGGAATAAAAGCCATGACAAATGCTGTGTCTAAGGATGTGGGAAGCGCGTCGCCATCAGCCTGCTCTGATGTGTATTCTGTAACGCCGTTACAAGATGGCGTTGATTTCCGCCTGTGGTTTTCTTCATCCTGAGGACAACCTATGTACATCGCATGCGCCACTACTGAAAGGGCGCCAAAGTACTTGCCTGGGGAGGACCCCTCCTCTTTTATCAGGTCATGAGTTGTAGCCACCAATCCCCCTTATTAACAGTAATGTAATCCCAGGAGGAGGAGGGTTTCCAGTAAGTTTATCCGGTGGTTTCACATCCCCAAGAAGCACAAAAATAATCAGAGGAATGGCCGCATTTATGATTGAGGGATCTATCTCTATGGCGTCCGGGACAAACGTAGAACCCAATCTTGTAATGGCGTTACAGAATACACATCAGAGCAGGCTGATGGCGACGCGCTTCCCACATAAGGAGGTCATAGGCTGCAGCGGGGAAATTACTGCTATTGCTTTGTTAGATAAATGTGATGTGCTGCCAAACTGCATATACTCCTAGTCCTTGAGGGAGATGTATTTTTATAATGGGAACTGTACTACAAAGATTTGTAACTGGTCAAGTTCTTAAGAACAGATGACTCTAGCTGTGATACAGTGGCCTGATATTTAACCGTATTATAATCCAATCAAACATCACAGAAGAGGAGGCAGAAAGAGGTAAGAAAAGGACAAAAGGGTGGAATGGTAAATAGCTACTTCCTCTGAATTAAATCATCTCTTGTAGGGAAGAAGGAGGACTTTAAGACTCAGGAATTAAATTAAACATATAAAGCCTAGTAAGTGTGCAAGGTTCAGGTAGAATTTAAAAGTTGTAAGATTTTCAAGGTTTCTTCCCAATGATTAGTTATTGGGGAGAAGAGGCTCGTTGACTGGCTGAACTGCTTACATACACTGATTTGTGAGTTATTACCTAAATTCCTTTGAGGAACATTTTACCTATATTCCTGGTTTTTTTATTACCAATAAATGTACTGCTGAAGTAGAACCAAGTTTAAATCGGTTTGTAAGGTTTGTAAGCTGTGTCCTATTGTAGTGAACAGGTTTTTGCTCATGTCTCCCCAAGAAATGTCACACAGCACAGCGGTTTGGCCATCACCAATCGGAAATAGTGTCATGACTTCAACCATGTTTTCTGATCCCGCAGTGTAATGGCATCCTGCAGACCTACCGCCATGGGCTGTGCTCATGTTACTCCACAGTTGTCCACTCTGTCCTCCCCCTCTTCTCACTCTAGTCCCTGTCCTCTTTCCAGAGAGGCTCCCTGTGCATTCACATCATAGATACACCATAGATACATCATAGATACATTGTCTGGATTCCATATTTGAGCAAAAGTGTAGCATTTTTCCTGAGAAAGCTGAATTTTTACTTAACATTGTTAATCTTCACCTCCATTACTTTTTTATGAAAATGACATAATTTTATTCTTTATGACTGCAAAAGAGCATTTGCATAGCATTTGCCGTTTGCTTGACAAAAAACTCTAGGAAAACTTGGTGTCTGTGTATAGTGTAATGGAATTAGAGAACTCTCTTACCTTGTACAAAAAAATAAAATTAGAACAGATTAAAAAACCTTAATATAAAAAGAACTTTGAAACTACTAGAAGAAAATGGGGAATAATTTCAAGCTATAACCATGGCTATTTTACAAAAAGAATTCAATCACTCAGGAAATAACAGAAAGTATGAGTGTGGTTGCATGAAATTAAAATCCTTCTGCACAGCAAAGGAAATAGCAACCAATTTTCCCTCACAACTTTGTGCGTTTTCCAAAACAAACAAACAAAAACAAATCCACTGAGTCCCTAGTGTTGCCTGTGGTATATTTGTGGTATTGTACTGGCTGATTTTGTGTCAACTTGACACAAGCTGGAGTTATCACAGAGAAAGGAGTTTCAGTTGAGAAAAATGCCTCCATGAGATCCAGCTGTAAGGTATTTTCTCAATTAGTGATCAAGGGGGGAGGGCCCCTTGTGAGTGGTGCCATCTGTGGGCTGGGTTCTATAAGAAAGCAAGCTGAGAAAGCCAGGAGAAGCAAGAAAGTCAGTAAGCAGCATTCCTCCAGGGCCTCTGCATCAGCTCCTGCTCCTTGACCTGCTTGAGTTCCAGTCCTGACTTCCTTTCCTGATGAACAGCAGCATGGAAGTGTGAGCTCAATAAACCCTTTCCTCCCCAACTTGCTTCTTGGTCATGATGTTTGCTCAGGAATAGAAACCCTGACTAAAACAGGAATATGTCCATTTCCTGGAGCACAGGGAGCTTCCCAGGGGCCACTTCCTAGAAGAAAATTAACTTCCCTTTCCCAGCAGCCATAAGTTGCCAATAGCTCCTCAGACAGGCCCTTGACCTCTGCCCTCCCCATGCTAGGATTTTTGTCTTACTTGATCTCGAGCATGAAGTTCCAGCTGCTGTGAGTTCATTTGTACACAGCCCTGTCATGTTTGCTATAAATGTCTACTCTCTCTGTTACCTTTCTCATGATGATCCCTGAGCCTTGAGGTGGAGAGGATTGTGGTAGTGATAGCCCATTTAAAGCTGAGCACTTAATAGTCTCTTATTTTATCCACAGGGATGGGTTATGAGCCCCTCTATTAATTACCTCTACTGCAAAGAAGAAGTTTCTCTGGTAAGGGTTAGGCGATGCACTAATCTATGGGTACAGGAAATAATAGCTCAGGAGGAAGTGTATTACTATGTCTATTTACCAGAATAACAGCACTAGCTTCTCCATTAGGGCCTATGACCTCGTCAGACACAGGCTAAGGGTCTAGTTAACATTAGCAGACATGAGGTCCATCTTGTGGCATGGGCTCTAACTCTACTAAGAAAGTTGTCAGTTGTTCCCATGCTTCTCTTCCACTGTTGCATTCATAGGCTTACCTTTCTAGGTCAGACATTATTGTAGCTTGCAGGGTTCACAGCTTGGTAAGACTGTTATTGATTTTTCTTCCCTGGCAGGAAACATAGAACTGTCAAGCACCATGAAAGCTATCCAGTTAGAGTTGAAGTTTTCGGATTGATGCAAGCTTGATTTCTCCATGTCTTATGACTTAAGAATGTGATTTTTTTTCAGCAATAAGGTCTCATTCTAAAGTTCTGGAGAGTAACTAAAAGCAATAGTAGAGGTCTGTAGGCACCCATGGCATTACACTGACTGACCACTTGAATGGAAATAACCCTTTGATCTTAATTGTTCATAAGTGCTGGATTCTGCACTAAGCTTAGAGTGGAAGCAGAACATTTAGCTGACAAGCTGTAGTTGCAGTACTCCTCTTACAGGGCCTTTCTGACTAGAATCCAACCTTGTCTCATGATAGGTTTAATTCATAAATTGATAAGGAGAGAGGAGAGGAGAGGTGACTGAAATGGGGGAATCCACGGTTGGGAGTGATGTAGAAATCTAGTTAAGTGTAAGCTCCCTAGAATTTATGTGAGTGACTCTTGCAAAGTCCTCTAGTAATGGAGGATACAATCCAGAACTGGCCATCTTCTATAACCAGGCAAGGCTCCCAGCACTGGGACTGGACATCAAACCAGACACAAAAAAATCTATCCTGCTGGCAAGATGTGCTGGGTTAATGGTGACTCAGAACTTGTGTGAGTGGTCAACCAATGACTGGTCCAACTTGAGACTCATGCCACAAGAGGGATCCCAAGCCTGGCACTGCCTGACTGGACAGCCCAGAGACCCAGAGGAAATGAAAAGAGTCAATGAAATGATTCCTAATGCTAATCTGCTCTACTCACAGATATGTGCCTAGTGTAATTGTCATCAGAGAGGCAGAATCATCCAGCAACTGATGGAAACAGATGCAGAGACCCACAGCACTAACCACTAGGTAGAGCTAGAGAACCTGAAAAGAACAGAGAGGAAGGATTGTAAGAGCCAGAGGGGCCAAGAACACAATGAGAACATCTCTAACAGAATCAACGAAGTAGGGCTCATAGCCACTCACAGAGACTGAAGGGACAAACACGGGATCTGTTTAGGCCATCTGCATATACCTTATGGTTGTGTAGCTTGGTGTTCTTATGAGAATCTTTAACAGTGGGAGTGAAGACTGTCTATGACTTTTTTTCTGAACTTGGGACCCTTTTCCTCCTACAGAGTCACCTTGTCCAGCCTTGATAGGAGGGTTTGTGACTTCTCTTATTTTAACCTGTTATGTCATGTTTGGTTGATTTCCCTGGGAGGGCTGCTTTGTTTTGTTTGTTCGTTGGTTGGTTTTGTTTTGTTTTGTTTTGTTGGAAGGAAAACAGAGCAGTGGATCTGGGGAAGAAAGGAGGTAGGGAGGAACTGGGAGGAGTGGAAGGGGAGAAACTGTGGTCTGGACGTAATGTATGAAAAAAAGCTTTTTTTTTTTTTTTTAAGTAAAAGAAACAAAGAAGAAAAAATGTATAAAAGAAGGCAATCACTAGAAGATATCTTGATTCACCTGTCCACTAGAGGGTTTGAACCCCATAGATTCCCTGGGCTTAAAGTCATTCCAGAAGAGCCCCAGTAAAGGGCTGACAGTAGGAGCTGAATATCACGCTGAACCAGAACTGTCCTAGGAACAAGATTCTCTGGTGACTTCGTGCATGGTTGGAGTTTGAGAAACTCCCTCTTAAATCACAGCTTGGGCAGTGAAAACAAAATGGCTCCTATGTCTCTATCCTTTAAATGTAATAACCTCTCCCACTGTTGAGCATTTGATGTGAACAAGGTATTCTGTTAACCAGCTCTCATTGTCAGTGGAGTCATCCAGGACAGATATCTCTAATTCCCCTTTTCAGATTAAAAAAAAAAAGACTCAGCGTTAGAGAAATGAAGTAATTCAGCAGAATTGACAAATCCACTAAATAGATGGTCTTGCAAATCACAGTCACACTTCAAAGGGAACAGGAGACTTCATTCTAAGCCAAATGAGTGAGCAGGGCCTTAGCTACCAAGAATGGTGTGCTGCAAATGGAGTCATTATACAAACATTTAATAGAAGAAAACCCCAAAAGTCATAGATAAAGACTTTAAGTATGTCGGTGGTGACCTCTGGTAGGGTGAGTTGCAGTAAAGTGGAGAGGATTCTGTTATTTTTTTTTAATGACCTTCCTAGTTTTGGGTCTAATGGAAACTAGTGCTCTGCTAAGTTAATACATTCTAAAGGTTCCATGTGATGGTCACCAGGATGTTAGGTGAGACTGAGAGGTGACCAGTGAACAGTAATTAGGAGGACTACACATAGCCCAGATTTGTTCTAGATTTCTAACATTCCAAGTCACCCCATCACAGAGTTCTAACTTGTCAATCAACTTTGTAGGGTCTTCGACATAAATGTGATGTTTTATTCTGCAACTTTCTTTTTATTTATTTATTTATAATCAGAAAAGAATGAGTTTTTAATATTTAACATTTTACATCATTCATTCAATTACAACTTTATCTAACTCAATTCTTTTTATTTACTTTATTTACATTTCAAATGTTTTCCCCCTTTCCAGGTCTCCCCTTTGGAAATCTCCTATCCCATCCTCCCCTCCCCCTGCCTCTATGAGGGTGCTCCCCCACCCACGCACCCACTCCTGTCTTCCCTCCCTAGCATTCTCTTACACTGGAGCATCTAACACCCTCAGGTCCAAGGGCCTCTCCTCCCACTTATGTTCAACAAGGCCATCCTCTGCCACATATGTGGAGAGCACCATGTGTATTCTTTGGTTGGTGGACCAGTCTCTGGGAGCTCCAGGAGGTCTGGCTAGTTGACACTGTTGCTCCCTCCATGGGGCTGCAAACCCCCTCAGCTCCTTCAGTCCCTTCCCTAACTCTTCCATCTGGGACCCCATGCTCAGTACAATGGTTAGTTATGAGCATCTGCCTCTGTATTTGTCAGGCTCTGCCTGAGCCTCTCAGGAGACAGCTTATCATGCTTCCATCAGCAAGCACTTCCAGCATTCACAATAACATCTAGGTTTGATGGCTATATTTGGGATGTATCCCCAGGTGGGGCAGTCTCTGGATGGCCTTTCCCTCAGTCTCTGCTCTACACTTTGTCTCCATATTTCCTCCTGTGAGTATTTTGTTCACCCTTCTAAGAAACACTGAAGCATCCACATTTTGGTCTTCCTTCTTAGGCTTCATATGGTCTGTGAATTGCATCTTGGGTGTTCCGAACTTTTGTGTTAATATCCACTCATCACTGAGTACATACAGTGTTTGTTCTTTTGTGACTGAGTTACCTTGCTCAGGATGATATTTTCAAGTTCCATCCATTTGCCTGCGAATTTCATGAAGTCATTGTTTTTAATAGCTGAGTAGTACTCCATTGTGTAGATGTACCACATTTTCTGTATCCATTCCTCTGTTGAGGGACATCTGGGTTGTTTCCAGCTTCTAGCTATTATAAATATGGCTACTATAAACATAGTGGAGCATGTGTCTTTGTTACATGTTGGAGTATCTTCTGGGTATATGTCCAGGAGTGGTATAGCTGGGTCCTCAGGTAGTACTATGTCCAATTTTCTGAGGATCTGCCAAACTGATTTCCAGAGTGGTTGTACCAGCTTGCAATCCCACCAACAATGGAGGAGTGTTCCTCTTTCTCCACATCCTCGCCAGCATTTGCTGCCACCTGAGTTTTTGATTTTAGCCATTCTGACTGGTGTGAGGTAGAATCTCAGGGTTGTTTTGATTTGCATTTCTCTGATAACTAAGGATGTTGTTATTAGATTCAGTGTGTGTATCTGGTTTTATGTGGAGGTCCTTGATCCACTTGGACTTGAGCTTTGTACAGGGAGATAGGAATGGATCAATCTGCATTCTTCTACATGTAGACTACCAGTTGAACCAGCAACATTTATTGAAAATGCTGTCTTTTTTCCACTGGATGGTTTTAGCTCCTTTGTCAAAGATGAAGTGGCTGTAGATGTGTGGATTCATTTCTGGGTCTTCAATTCTATTCCATTGATCTACCTGCCTGTCACTGTACCAATACCATGCAGTTTTTATTACTACTGCTCTGTAGTACAGCTTGAGGTCAGGGATGCAGATTCCCCCAGGTGTTCTTTTATTGTTGAGAATAGTTTTTGCTATCCTGGTTTTTTTTTGTTATTCTAAATGAATTTGAGAATTGCTATTTCTAAGTCTATGAAGAAATGAGTTGGAATTTTGATGGGGATTGCATTGAATCTGTAGATTGCTTTAGGCAGGATGGCCATTTTTACTATATTAATCTTGCCAATCCATGAGCATGGGAGATCGTTCCATCTTCTGAGGTCTTCTTCTATTTCTTTCTTCAGAGACTTGAAGCTCTTCTCATACAGATCTTTCACTTGTTTGGTTAGAGTCACACCAAGATACTTCATTTTGTTTGTGACAATTGTGAAGGATGGTGTTTCCCTAATTTCTCTCTCAGCCTGTTTATCCTTCGAGTATAGGAAGGCTACTGATTTGTTAGAGTTAATTTTATATCCAGCCACTTTGCTGAAGCTGTTTATCAGCTGCAGGAGTTCTCTGATGGAGTTTTTGGGGTCACTTAAGTATATGATCATATCATCTGCAAATAGTGATCTTTTGATTTCTTCCTTTCCAACTTGTATCCCTTTGACCTCCTTTTGTTGTCTAATTGCTCTAGCAGAACTTCAAATACTATATTGAATAGATAGTGAGAGAGAAGTTAGCCTTCTCTAGTCCCTGATTTTAGTGGGAATGCTTCAAGTTTCTCCCCATTTAGTTTGATGTTGGCTACTGGTTTGCTGTATATTGCTTTAACTATGTTTAGGTATGGGCCTTGAATTCCTGATCTTTCCAAGACTTTTATCATGAAGGGATGTTGAATTTTGTCAAATGCTTTTTCAGTATTTAATGAAATGGTCATGTGATTTTTTTCTTTGAGTTTGTTTATGTAGTGGATTACATGGATGGATTTCCGGGTATTGAACCATCCCTGCATCCCTGGGATGAAGCCTAATTGATCCTGGTGAATGATCGCTTTGATGTGTTCTTGGATTTGGTTTGTGAGAATTTTATTGAGTATTTTTGCATTGATATTCATAAGGGAAATTGGTCTGAAGTTCTCTTTCTTTGTTGGGTCTTTGTGAGGTTTTGGTGTCAGTGTAACTGTGGCTTCATATCACCTATTGGGTAGTGTTCCTTCTGTTTCTATTTTGTGGAATATTTTGAAGAGTTTTGGTATTAGATCATCTGAGAAGGTCTGAGAGAATTCTGTACTAAACCCATCTGGTCCTGGGCTTTTTTTTTTTTTTGTTTGGGAGACTTTTAATGGCTACTTCTATTTCTTTAGGGATTATGGGAGTGTTAGATGGTTTATCTGATCCTGACTTAACTTTGGTATTTGATATCTGTCTAGAAAATTGTCCATTTCATCCAGATTTTCCAATTTTGTTGAGTATAGGCTCTCGCAGTAGAATCTGATGATTTTTTGAATTTCCTCAGTTTCTGTTGTTACATCTCCCTTTTTATTTCTGATATTGTTAATTTGGATACTGTCTCTGTGCCCTCTGGTTAGTCTGGCTAAGGGTTTATCTATCTTGTTGATTTTCTCAAAGAACCAGATCCTGGTTTTGTTGACCCTTTGTATAGTTCTTTTTGTTTCTACTTGGTTGATTTCAGCCCTGAGTTTGATTACTTCCTGCCTTCTACTCCTCTTGGGTACATTAGGTTCTTTTTGTTCTAGAACATTCAGGTGTGCCGTTAAGCTGCTAGTGTATGCTCTCTCCAGTTTCTTTTTGGAAGCACCCAGAGCTATGAGTTTTTCTCTTAGCACTGCTTCCATTGTGTTCCATAAATTTGGGTATGTTGTACTTTCATTTTCATTAAATTCTAGGAAGTCTTTAATTTCTTTCTTTCTTTCTTCCTTGACGAAGTTATCATTGAGTAGAGTGTTGTTCAGCTTTGATGTGTATGTGGGCTTTCTGTTGTTTTTGTTGCTATTGAAGATCAGCCTTTATCCGTAGTGATCTGATAGGAGGCATGGGATTATTTCAATCTTCTTATATCTGTTGAGGTCTGTTTTATGACTGATTATATGGACAGTTTTGGAGAAGGTACCGTGAGGTGCTCAGAAAAAGGTATATTCTTTTGATTTAGGATGAAATGTTCTATAGATATCTTTTGAATCCATTTGGTCCATAACTTCTGTTAGTTTCACTGTGTCTCTGTTTAGTTTCTGTTTCCATGATCTGTCCATTGATGAAAGTGGGGTGTTGAAGTTTCCCACTAATATTGTGTGAGGTGCAATGTGTGCTCTGAGCTTTAGTAAAGTTTCTTTTATGAATGTGGGTGCCCTTGCATTTGGAGCATAGATGTTCTGAATTTAGAGTTTTTCTTGGTAGATTTTTCCTTTGATGAGCATGAAGTGTCCTTCCTTATCTTTTTTGATGACTTTTGGTGAAATTTGATTTTATCTGATATTAGAATGGCTACTCCAGCTTGTTTCTTGCAAACATTTTCTTGGAGAATTGTTTTCCAGCCCTTTATTCTGAGGTAGTGTTTATCTTTAACACTGAGGTGCATTTTCTGAATGCAGCAAAATGCTGGGTCCTGTTTATGTATCTGGTCTGTTAGTCTATGACTTTTTATTGGGGAATTGAGTCCATTGTTGTTAAGAGATATTAAGGAATAGTGATTGTTGCTTCCTGTTATTTTCGATGTTATTTTTGTGTTTATGTGACTTTCTTCTTTTGGGTTTGTTGAAAGAAGACTACTTTCTTGATTTTTCTAGGGTGTAGTTTCCCTCTTTGAGTTGGCATTTTCCATTTATTATCCTTTGTAGGGCTGGATTTGTGGAAAGATATTGTGTAAATTTGGTTTTGTCATGGAATATCTTGGTTTCACCATCTATGATAATTGAGAGTTTTGCTGGGTATAGCAGCCTGGGTTGGCATTTGTGTTCTCTTAGGGTCTGTATGAGTTCTGCCCAGGATCTTCTAGCTTTCATAGTCTCTGGTGAGAAGTCAGGTGTAATTCTGATCGGTCTGCCTTTATATGTTACTTGACCTTTTTCCTTTACTGCTTTTAATATTCTTTCCTTATTTTGTGTATTTGGTGTTTTGACTATAATGTGATGGGAGGAATTTCTTTTCTGGTCCAATCTATTTGGAGTTCTGTAGGCTTCTTGTATATTTATGTTCATCTCTTTCTTTAGGTTGGGGAAGTTTTCCTCTATAATTTTGACGAAGATATTTGCTGGTCCTTTAAGTTGGGAATCTTCACTCTCTTCTATACCTATTATTCTCAGGTTCTGTCTTCTCATTGTAGCCTGGATATCCTGGATGTTTTGGGTTAGGAGTTTGTTGTATTTTGCATTTTCTTTGACTGTTGTGTCAGTGTTTTGTATGGTATCTTCTGCACCTGAGATTCTCTCTTCTATCTCTTGTATTCTGTTGGTGATGCTTGCATCTATGACTCCTGATCTCTTTCCTAGGTTTCCTATCTCCTGGGTTGTCTCCCTTTGTGATTTCTTTATTGTTTCTATTTCCATCTTTAGATCCTGGATGGTTTTGTTCATTTTCTTTGCCTGTCTGATTGTGTTTTCCTGTAATTCTTTAAGGGATTTTTGTGTTTTCTCTTTAAGGGCTTCTAGCTGTTTACCTGTGTTCTCTTGTATTTCTTTAAGGGAGTTATTTATGTCCTTCTTAAAGTCTTCCATCATCATCATGAGATGTGATTTTAAATCTGAGTCTTGCTTTTCTGCAGTGTTGGGGTATCCAGGGCTTGCTGTGGTGGAAGAACTGGGTTCTGATGATGTCAAGTAGCCTTGGTTTCTGTTGTTTATCTTCTTGGCCTTGCTTTTTGCCATCTAGTTATTTCTGGTGTCAGTTGGTCTTGCTCTCTCTGACTGTGGCTTTTCTCTCCTGGAAGCCTCCGTGTCAGTACTCCTGAGAGACCAGCTCTCTCTGAGAGGAATTTGGGTTTGGAGAGCTGTGGTACAGGGTGCAGAGACAAACCAGAAGGATCCTGTCCCCAGCTGTTCCTTGGTCCCTGTGTCCTGATGGCTCTGCGAGGGTCCTTCTTGGGCCAGGAATTTGAACAGAAGTGATGGTCTTGCCTGTGCTTGAAGGTGTGTTGGCACTCCTGGAAGACCAGCTCTCTCCTGCACTATCTGGCTATGGAATCCTGTGGCACAGCCTCAGGACCGCAGCTTCAGACGGAAACCAGAAGGTTCCTGTCCCAGGCTGCTCCTCAGTCCCTTTGTCCTGAGGGTTCCAGAAGGGTCCCTCTGAGCAGAGGTGCTGGTCTTACCTCCGCTCACAGGCTTGTCCACACTCCTGGGAGGCTAGCTCTCTTCCTGGCGCTATTTGGGTATGGAACCCTGCAGTACAGGATCCCTGAAACTTTCAATTCACAGGGACACATCTATCTTCTGAATGAGAAGTGTTGCTTCTTACTCTTTATGTGTTTTTTTTTCCTCCTTTTTTATTTTTGATACTTTATATACATTTCCAATGTTTCCCCTTTTCTGAGTCTCCTCTTTGGATACCCCCCATCCCCTCCCCAACCCGCCTCTAGGAGGGAATTCCACCTCCCACCCCCCCCTTTACTGAGGCCTCTAACATCCTCAGGCCCAAGGGCCTTTCCTCTCCCCCTGATGGCCATCGAGGTCATCCTCTGCCACATATGTGGTCCAAACCATAAGTCCATCAATGTGTATTCTTTGGTTGGTGGTCCAAACTCCAGGAGGACGGGGGGGGGGGGTC
>JAPYYD010005456.1:0-12098 GCA_028551405.1 Uromys caudimaculatus | reverse complement strand
TTGCTGTGGTGGGAGAGCTGGGTTCTGATGATGCCAAGTGGCCTTGGTTTCTGTTCCTTAGGTTCTTGCCCTTGCCTTTTGCCATCTTGTTAACTCTGATGTTAGCTGATCTTACTTTCTGGCTATGGCTTTTCTCACCTGCAGGCCTCTGTATCAATACTTCTTGAAGACCAGCTCTCTCTGAGAGGTGTTTTTTCCATGCTCCTGTGTGAGTAACTTTCTCCTGGAGCTGCTTGACTATGGAACCCTGGTGGCTCAGGCAGACGTCTCCTGCCTCAGCCGCCGCTGTTGGGATCCAGGGGTTTTCTATGCCTGCCTACCTCAGTCCCTGTGTCTCGCAGGCACGGGGCAGTTCCTGGTGAGCTGTGGAGCTTGTCTTGGGCCCACTCCCGGCTTTTCCAAGCTCCTGGGAGGGTATCTTTCTCCAGGCGCTAATTGTCTATGGAGCCCTGTGGCCCAAGCTCATGAATAAAGATTTTAAGAAACCAATCATTGGACGAGTAGGCGGGACTTCCCAGTCAGAGAAAGGGATGGCAGGAGAGGAGAGGAGACTTGGCTGGAGGACAGGAGATGATGGAGACAAAAGATGTATGTAGCAGAGGCCCCCAGTTCAGGTGGCAGTTCCGCCAGGTTCCACTACCAGAGGATTTGTAACTTAAAATAGCTTACAACATTAGGATACTAGTTGTTGCGCCCAGCAATTGTGTTGCCTTTTGATTCTAAACTAAGATTGTGTGGTATTTTCCTTCATGTGGTGATTCAACTGAGTTCCAGAGAGAAAGGTACGGTGGCAAAGCATGGGTTTTTGACAGGTGAACCCCAACTAGCTGTGGGAATTTGGAAGCATGGGGCTAGCATGGCAGCTAGCATGGGAACTTAGTGAGTCAGGTAGAGAGATTTCAGAGCTCCGGATCAGAGAGTTGGCGGAGATGAGAACAGGTCAGCCTTTCTGCCGGGCTGAGAACAGACTGGCCTGCCCACCGGTGTCTTGCTGGCAGTAGTGTGGGTGCTTTTTTAATATTTCATGCTACATAAGAGTTGCCAAGGTCATGGTATCTGTTCACAGCTGGAAAATCCTAACTAAGACACAAGTTGGTACTAGGGCCTGGTGTACTGCTTTGATAGACCAGACCATGTTTTTGTTTGGAAGAATGTGGATTTGGAGACTTTGGATTTGGAAAGCAGTGGAAAGCTTTAAGTGGGGCTTAATGGGCTTTCCTAGTAGGAATATGAAAGACTTTGTTACTGAGGGTAATTTGAACTGTGCAGACCTGGCCCAAGTGTTTTAGTAGAGAAGAGTTTCAGTATGTGGCCTAGAGACTTTTTGTGGTATTTTGGTGAAGAATGTGGCTGCTTTTTGCCCTTGTCTAAAGAATCTACCTGAGGCAAGGTAAAGAGATTTATATTAATTGCATTAACAAAAGAAGTCTCAAAATATCCCAGCAGAGACTTTGTTCTCTGGTTTAGTCTGGTAAAGTGTGTCTTAATGAAAAGGAGCAAGCTTAGAAAAGAAAAATATAAAATGTATAGTTCAAGTAATAAAGGGGCACCAAGAAGTGAGATGGCGCTAAATCCTATGTTCAAGGAGATAGATTAAGTAAATGGTGACTTTGGGACAAGATCCCACTCACTTAAGCTTAGGTCTAAGCATGGTGATACACAACTTTAATCCTGGGAGACGGGCAAGCAGATCTCTGAGTTCAAGGTCAGCCTGGTATAGAGCAAGTTCAAATTAGAGAAAAGGTACAGGCCTTTGATCACAGCATTCAGGAAACAGGGCAATTCAGATCTCTGAGTTCAAGGTTAATCTACAGAGCAAGTTACAGGACAGCCAAGCTTAGACAGTGAAGGCTTTGAAAAACAGAACGCTGGTGATAATGTAATAGAACAAGGTGGCCATGTTCCAGCTCCAGCAAGCAGCAGAACTCCACAGCTTTGGCCATGTGGCTGTGGCTTTAGAGTCAAAAATTGTCCCCAGTAGGGACAGTTGATGCTGGTTAGCTAGAGCTAAGAAATTAGTGGTGATTAAGAAGAGACCAGCATCACTAAGATGAAATCTTCTGGGAAATGTTTCTGAGAGCCCAAAGAACCTGTGTTCCAGAGATAGCCAAGGTTGTAGCTCTTCCTGCAGCTGGACTTGGTAATGTATAAGAATCACCCAGGTGGTACTAGTTCTGAAGGTATAAAGGGGTCATGGAGAGAAGCCCAGGCTAGGCACTGTGAGAGACCAGGAAAGGCCATTGGTGAAAGTGCAACCTCAGTTGCAGTTGGTAGCCCAGTACTAAAGGGGTCATGCAAAAGAAGTTGAGGCTTGGCACCATGAAGAAAGCCTATGAGAAGCTTTCTAGTTGCAGTGGAAGATCCCAGAGTATTGGAGATGCCATTATCATGGGATGATTTAGCAAGAGCAGCAGCAGCAGTGGAGTGGAGTTAACCAGAGACTAGAGTGCTACAGAGGCCAGAGCTGGAGATATGACGAAAGCCCTTTGAAGAAGCCCAGATCATGTATGGATCCCAGCATTGGAACAAGAAGCTGTAATGTTGAAGTCTCCTTGGAGGTCTCAAGATATACGAGATGCCAGAGCCATGGGATATCTGCTAAGTAGAGCTGATAATGGAGTGGAACCAGACCAGGAGAAAGAAGTTTGTTGACTGCAACAAAGATAAAAAAGGAGTTGGAGATCTTGGAGTTTGCCCAGATGGTTTCCTGTCTTGCTTTGGGGATTACAGTTAAGTGATTAGATGAATCTCAGAAAAAAAACTTTGAACTTTGGGTTTTAACATTACTGAAACTGTTATAGACTATGGGACTTTTGAAGTTGGACTAAATGTATTTTGCATTATGCTATGCCTAGGTATGGCCCCCATAGACTTATGTGTTTGAACAAATGTATGGGGACCACGGAGTGGAGTGTGATGGTTTGAATATGCTTGGCCCAGGGAATAGCACTATTAAGAGGTGTGACCTTGTTGGAGTATGTGTGGTTTTGTTGGAGGAAGAGTGTCATTGTGATCATGGGCCTTAAGACCCTCATCCTAGCTGTCTAAGAAGCCAGTCTTCTAGCAGCCTTCAGATGAAGATGTAGAACTCTCAGCTCCTCCTGCACCATGCCTGTCTGGATGCTACCATGTTCCTGCCTTGATGATAATGAACTGAACCTCTGAACCTGTAAGCCAGCCCAAATTAAATGTTGTCCTTGTAAGAGTTTCCTTGGTCAAGGTGTTTATTCACAGCAGTAAAACCTGAACTAAGACAGTGGATGAGAGGCTTCTTAGTCAAGTGTTGACTCATTTAGAATTCAACAATAATTAGATTTAAGAATAAGTTGCTACAAAAATTGGCAAGATTAAAATAAAAAGTAATAAGAATATGTTTTACCATGGCTATAAGCCTCTTCCACTGTAAATGAAAATGCACTTGAAGTTCACTTTAATCCACAAGCTAAAATAATTAATTATTATTATTTTATTCTTTTACATTCCAAATGATGCCCCCCAGTACCCACCTGCAGAGTTCTTCCTTCATCCCCTCTCCCCTTCACTTCACCTCTGAGAGGGTGCTTCCCCTCACCCCCCCCCATGCATCTCCCATCCTCCAGTTATGACATCTTTACAGGATTAGGTGCATCCTCTCTCACTGATGCTAGACAAGGCCTCTTCTGCATATGTGCAGGGGCCTCAGAACAGCCTGTGTATGCTCTTTGGTTGGGGGCTCACTCTCTGGAAGCTTCCAGGGGTCTGGGTTGGTTGACACTGTTTGTCTTCCTATGGGGTTGCCATCCCTTCAGCCCCTTCAATCCTTCCCCTAGCTCTTCCATAGGGGTCCCTGACCTGAGTCCTATCCTTGGCTGTGAGTATCTACATCTGTGTCAGTCAGCTGCTGGTAGAGCCTCTCAGAGGACAGTCATGCCAGACTCCTGTCTGCAAGCACAACATAGCATTAGTAATAGTGTCAGGGTTTGGTGCCCGCCCATGGAATGGATGCCAAGTGGGGAGTCACTGGTTGGCCATTCTTTCAGTTTCTGCTACATTTTTGTCCCAGCATTTCTTTTAGACAGGAACAATTTTAGGTTGAAAATTTTGAAAATGGGTTGGTGTTCCCATCCCTCCACTGAGGGCCCTATCTAACTACTGGAGATTTTCCCTTCCGGTTCCATATCCCCACTATTGGACATTTCAACTAAGGTTACCCACACTGAGTCCTCAGAGCCTCCACCATACCAGGTCTCTGGGACTTTCTAAGATTCTCCCCATCCCCCACCAGCATCTACATATTTCCATTCATTCTCCTGGCCCTCTGGGCTTCTCTCCTGTCTCCCCTCATACTTGATACTGACCCCTTTTCCCTCCCCCTCTCCTCTCCCACTCAGGTTCCTCCCTTTCTCTGACTCCCATTATTTTGTTCCCCCTTCTAAGTGGTATTGAAGCATCCTCACTTGGGTATTCCTGCTTGTTACTCTTCTTATAGTCTGTGGGTTGTATCCTAGATATTCTGTACTTTTTAGCAAATATCCACTTATCAGTGAGTACATATGAATGTCCTTTTGGGTCTGGGTTACCTCATTCAGGATGATATTATCTAGTTCCATCCATTTGCCTGCAAAATTTATGATGTCCTTGTTTCTGATAGCTGAGTAGTATTCCATTGTGTAAATGAACCACATTTTCTGTATCCATTCTTTGGTTGAGGGACATCTGGGTTGCTTCCAGCTTCTGGCTATTACAAATAAGGCTGCTATGAACATCATCGAGCACATGTCCTCATGGTATGGGGGATCATCTTTTGAGTGTATGTATGCCCAGGAGTGATATAGGTGTGTCTTCAGGTAGAACTATTTCCAATTTTTTGAGGAACTGCCAAAGTGGTTGTACCAGTTCGCAATACCACCAGCAATGGAGGAGTGTTTCCTTTCTCCACATCCTCGACAGCATGTGCCATCACCTGAGTTTTTTATCTTAGCCATTCTGATTGGTGTAAGATGGAACTCAGGATCATTTTGATTTGCATTTCTCTAATGACTAAGGATGCTGAACACTTCTTTAAGTGCTTCTCAGCTTGGGGACATCCTCTTGGAGACTGGGGAGGGTATGGGAAAAGTCAGAGGACGTGGATGGGGGAGGTAGGGAGTAACAACTGGACTGTAAAAAAAGATTAAAGAATAATAATTAAAAAAACATAAGAATTCTCTGTTTAGCTCTATACCCCATTTTCTAATTGGGTTATTCAGGGAGTGTTTTTGGAGTCTAACTTCTTGAGTTCTTTATATATTTTGGATATTAGCCATCTGTCAGATGTAGGGTTAGTGAAGATCTTTTCCCAATCTGTAGGTTGCGAGTTTGTCCTGTAACAGTGTCCTTTGCCTTACAGAACCTGTTCGGTTTCATGAGGTCCCATTTATCAACTGTTGATGTTAAAGCCTGAGCCATTGGTGTTCTTTTCAGGAAAATTTCCCCTTTGCCAATGTGTTCAAAGCTATTTGCCACTTTCTCTTTTATTAGATTCAGTGTATCTGGTTTTATGTTGAGGTCCTTGATTCATTTGGACTTGAGCTTTGTGTAGGGTGATAAATATGAGTCCGTTTGCATTCCAATTAAACCCACACACTTATGGTCACCTGATCTTTGACAAAGAAGCCAAAATCATCCAGTAGAAAAAAGACAGCATATTCAGCAAATGGTGTTAGCTCAAGTGGCAGTCAGCATGTAGAAGAATGCAAAATGACCCATTCTTATCTCCTTGTACAAAGTTCAAGTCCAAGAAGATAAAGGATCTCCACATAAAACCAGATAGGCTAAAACTAATAAAAGAGAAAGTGGGAAAGAGCCTCAAACACACCAGCACAGGGGAAAATTTCCAGAACAGAACACCAGTGGCACAGGGTCTAAGATCAACTATAGACAAATGGAATCTCATAAAATTGAAAAGCTTCTTAGAACACTGTCAATAGGACAAAATGACAACCTACAGATTGGGAAAAGATCTTTACCAACCCTACATAGAGGCCTAATATCCAATATATACAAAGAACTCAAGAAGTTAGACTCCAGGGATATCCCTATTAAAATATCCCTATTTAAAAAATGGGGTACAGAGGTAAACAAAGAATTCTCAACTGAGGAATCTTGAATGGCTGAGAAACACCTAAAGAAATGTTCAACATCCCTAGTCATCAGGGAAATGAAAATCAAAATGACCCTGAGATTCTACCTCACACCAGTCAGAATGAATACAGATGCTGTTGAGGGAATGGAGAAAGAAGAGCACTCCTCCATTGCTGGTGGGACTGCCATCTGGCAAAGTCTTTAGTTTCTGTCTTAACTTATTTTTCACTCAGTAGTGAATTGTTCAGTTTCCATGAATTTGTAAGCTTTCTGTTGCTGGTGATATCCAACTTTAAACCATGGTGATCAGATAGAATACAGGGTACTATTTCAGCTTTTTTGTATCTGGTAAAACATGTTTTATGTTCAAGTATGTAGTCAATTTTACAGAAAGTTATATGAGATGCTGAGGAAAAGGTATATTCTTTTGTGCTTCTGTAAAATGTTATATGAATGTCTGTTAGGTTCATTTGTTTTTGTTTTGTTTCGTTTATGTCCTTTAGCACAACACTTCTCAGTTTAGTTTCTATCTGGGTGATCTGTCTATTGGCAAAAGTGGGCATAGAAGTCATCCACTACCACTAAGCTACAAATTTCCTTCTACAAGGGTGACCTGCCCGCAAGATTCAATAGTACAATAGTGGAACAAAGCTTGTGGGAGTGACCAACCAATATATGATTAGATTTACAGCCTACTCCACGAGAGGGAGTCCATCCCTGACACTGCCCGGGTAGTTAAGAACCTGATACTAGATAGGCCAAGGACCTTTTGGTAAAGGAGCATAGCAATAAACTGACTCCTAAAGACATCCTGCTATCCTCTCAAATGAGTACCTTGCTCAGCCATCATCAGAGAAGTTTTCTTCTACACTAGTTGAGAACAAATACAGAGACTTGCAGCTGGATAATGTGCAGAGAGCGATAGACCTCAGAACACTTAGTCCAAAATGGGATGACTACCTTCAGAGAGAAAAGAGGAGGAAGAAAGATTGTAAGAGCCAATAGGGATTGAGGACACCAATGAAATAAGGCCCTCTAAACATGTTGAGAACAATATATATATGAACTCATGGAGACGATGGCAGCATGCACAGGGCCTGCAGAAGACTAAGTCATAGGATGTCCCAGCACTGTATGGGGAAGTGGACACAAGCCATACCTCTAACCCAGAAGCTGTCTTAAGATGATAACCACTCACAAATGAAAAGAAAATGGTTTTCTCCATTGGTGTCTTAGTGAACATATAAACTACCAGTAGTAAATGGCCAACACAAACCCAATGGCATTTTTGGAGATTCTTTGTTTTATAATACTTTTTCAGGGCTTTATTTATTTTTTTTATCCATACATGCCTTTTGCATATATATGTTTTTATGGGATTTTTGTGTGTGTCACTGTACCTATAGTGTTTCTTGAGCTTTTTCTTTGGTTCTTTTTCTTCTGCTTATTTTGTCTTATTTTGGTTTGTTTTTATTTTATATTATTTTATTCTATTATTTTTAGGAGAAAGAGAGAGAGAGAGAAAGTAGGTAGATTTGGGTAGGTCTGGGAGAAGGTAGGAAAGGGGAACTATGATTAGAATATATTGTATGAAAAATGTATATAAAAAAACAAAATGCAAAAAATATACAATTACTGTATGTAGTATAATGTGAGAAAACAATGTAAAATACATATACTTAATGTACTTAAACAAAATTGTAAGTTTACAAATAAAAGAAAGGATTATTAATATATAAAAGGGACATTAGAATTTAGAAATTAAAAATATATAGTAAATATTAGAAATTTAGTTCTTGTGCTAGAGAAATGGCTCAGCGTTTAAGAGCACTGCCATGTGGTAGCTCACAACCATCTGTAATGGGACCCTATGCGCTCTTTTGGTATGACTGAAGATAGTGACAGTGTGCTCACATACATTAAATAAACAAATAATCTTTTCTTTAAAAAAAGAAAAAAAAACTAGTGCTTGAACTAATCAGATTATTTGGTTTGAAAAGGAAACTGGAGTAGAAATTTCATCAAGATATAAAGTAATGAAAATCTTGAAGAAAGTTTAAATGATACTAAACGATAAGGCAAGACTATTGAACAGAGGCTTCACAGGAGCTAAAGAACAACATGTCACACACAAGAAAAGAAAAGCAACAGGTAAAGAGAAAGCAACCAAGATTTATTCAAAATGTGTCCGTTAAACCATTTCTTCTTTAGTTACTTTTCTATTGCTGTGATAAAACACCATGACCAAGGAAACCTGGAAAAGAAAGTGTTTAATTGGGCTTACAGTTCCAGAGGGTTCGAGATCGCAATAGTGGAGCCAGGGTGTGGATGTAGGTGGCTGGAGCAGCAGCTCAGAGCTCACATCTATTCCACAGCAGGAGCAGAGAGCACCCCTCCCTCCGTGGTGGATGTCTCCTTTAAAAGTGTCACACCTCCTAGTCCTCCAAACAGTTCCACCCACCAACTAAGAACCAAGTTTCACACGTCCAAGACATAAAAGCACCACGTCATTTTAAGATTTTTCTCCCACAGAGGAAAAGAAAGAAATATCTACCTAGAGTTTTGAAATAAAAATTTAGCAATATAAGAGCTTAAAATGAATCAAAGCAAAAGGAAATCAGTGGCTGCGGAGGCACAGTGCTTACTATATAAACGTGAGGACCTGAGTTTGATCCTAAGAACACATGTAAACGAAAGCTGGGCTCAGTGGTACATACTGTAACCCCAGTGCTTGAGAAACTGAGATATGTAGACTTACTGGAGTTTGTTTACCAGCCTGACTATCCAACCTGGCAAGTTTCAGGCAAGTGAGAGATCCTATTTCCAAAATCTATGTGGACAGTGCCTAAGAAACAGCACTCATGATTCATTTCTAGCCTTCTTAAGAACACATATATGTGTACTACACACACACACACACACACACACACACACACACACACACACACACACTCACACACACACTCACACACAATTTTAAAATGCTTTTAAAGTTTTCATTTGTTTGTTTTACTATTACCATGGACCTGATGTTCTTTAGCATCAAAATATTGGAAGATTCAACATCTGAAAAAAGCGTTCTTCATATTCATAGAGGATTCCTCTCTGTTTATGTTCTCAGACAATAAAAAGGAGCATGGGAGGCTCTCAGGTCTCTATATATGTATATAGGCCGCATTTATGAAGAATCCACCTTCACAATCTAATTATCTCTTAATATTATTACATTGCAGGGTTTAGGATTTAACCATAAGAAACTCAGATAACAAAAATATTCCTCAGCTAGTAAGTAAAGGTTTTTATTCTTTCCAAATGTATACATCACTAAATACACATAAAAGCAATCAATTACAAATAAGTGTAGAGGTCACATATAATTGTACATTAATAACAGAGGAAAAAGACGATTGAACTCATAGGAAATAGTGCAACTGGATTTTTCATTATATACATAAGAGGAAAAATAGTAAAGCTCTTGGAAGGTAATGTAGGATAATAAATATTGTGACTTGGAATTATGAAAATCTTTTAAAATAAGATTATAAAATCATTAGCCAGAAAAAAAATGGTTTATAATTAAACTATATTAAAATCAAGAATTTAGGTTCACCAAAAGCTATTAATAAGAATTAAAGAAATACGAAAATGAAAGATATTTACAACAAATATAACTAAAATAATTCACATTTAGAAATTAGAATCTCCGCTCTCCAAATCATCTCCATTACTTGTCATCTTAAAAACAGTACAGCAAGATAAAATGCTAACTCCCCGTGGCTTCACATTGATTTCTCTGATTTTTAACAAGGTCAAGCAAGTTTATATGTTTCCATTAATTCACCCACTTTATATTCTCTGTTTTTCTTTTGAATGTGTAAATGTGTGTGGTTTTAAGATGTATTCTAAACATGTGCATGCTCACAGGCCAGCCCCCTCTTGACTGTCCCTCATTGAAACGTTCTGAATGTATTACACAGGGACAAGTCAGCAAACACTCTCACAAACTGCTTTGGCTCTTCACCCTCCTCTGTACTTCCAGAAGAATTTTTGGCTTCTCTAGTTTTGTAAAATCACTGAAATTTAGATGGCAATTATACCGAATCTGTTGATCGCCTTTGGATCCACGGGCATTTTCACTATTAATTCTGCTGACTCAAGTCTTGCTCAGTTGCATCTTTCAACAGGGGCTCATAGGTGGAATTAGACTTGTGACACATGGTAGCAAGTAGTTCACAAGTGCTCTACCATTATCTGAGCTCAACAATTCTTTATGTTCTGCCATCATCTGAGCTTAACGGTCCTCTATTTGGATGTACTGAGAAAGGGTGGGTCGAAATGAGCCTCTGCATTTTCTGAAGTGTGTAGAATTTCAAGTGCTCTTATACCTACAGCAAAGCTCTTCTTAAACCACTTTTCTGAAGACAGGTTGTTCTATCTACGCACCATTTGGAGTGAAGTGATGAAGGTATGAATGGTCAGTTCCTTTGAATGAATGAGTCCTGTTTCTTTTTCTATAGTACAGAGATTAAGTCTGTATTTATTTGGTCATATCCCCAACACATAAATTATTTCCTCTCTTGAACTATATTTAAAAATACTCTAGTTAGCATCAAAAGTGAATGTCCTTGATGGTACACATTTTGAGAACAAAACTCTTTGATCAGTATTATAAATTTACAGTGATAATTAATATCCTGTCTCTGGAAGTTTAGTATGATGATCTCGTCTCATTTTAATTTTGGTCCTTTAGCAGAAGCATTTGAAATACCACGGCATGCTAACATCAAATTATCCAGACAGATGAGGCATGAAAACCATCTTCCATCTCTAAAGTATCAAAATAATTTGATTTGTTTTGTCATAAATAATTCTAGATGCAGAATCCTATGCTTTCTCTTGATTCAACCATCCTGTCACATGGAGGAGTTTGGCGCATGTTGAAGATTTCAAAGATTTATGCTTAGATACCCCACCCATAGGATCCAAACTGCTGGTGTTGCAGGAAATATCAAAAAAGATGGAATGTATATGGCATATATTCCTGCATTATGCCCTGGTTCTTTCCTCCCAGTTCCCTAGGTTCCCACAGGCAGGTCGCTACCACACCAGCCCCAAGCTTCAATACCCCCATGGCCTCTGAGGTGCACATCAGGCAAATCCACACTTTGCTGCTGTACCTTTCTCTCTTGAACCCAGACGAGCCGCTGTGTGAAGGAAAACGCAAGACAAACTTAGTTCAGAAACAATGATAACTCAATCTCTGGGCACAACAACTGAAACCTAATCTTGTAAGCGTTATTTAAATCTGATTCCTCTGGTGGCAAATCCTTGCAGATCCGCCATACCAGGAGACTCTAGTAGCTACATCTTACCAGTTCCAAAAAGCTCTCTCTCCCTCTCTTCCTTCTCTCTTCTTCTCTCCATCCTAGAAGTCTCTTATGCACCCAGTGATTGGCTCTTTTATTCATTAGGGGATTGGTTCACAAGAAGTCACAGGTGTAACTCACTCCTTGTCTGAAGCCCCTCCCAGGAGGGCAGAATTAGTCGAATTACAATCAGCCCCAGGGCTCTCCACAACATGCTGGCATTGTTTAGGATCTTTCCTCTGGACCTTTAAATCTTGTGATCTGTGGATTCAGCCACGTCATAGACCACAAACCTTGTTTTGAAAGAGGTGCTTTCCTCTCGCCCAGACCCGCCCGGATCTGCCGGGATCCGGGGCCTGAGAACCCGGGGACAGAAAGACTCCGAAACTTCCGGATCTCACTTGCAGGGGGAAACCTCTGCCTGGGACACCAGGAGTCGGTAGCCAACGAGCGCCATAGAAAGGCGGAAACCTCTGTCTGCACCGCCAGGAGTCCGTAGCCATCGAGCACCGGAGAGGGGTGCCCCCCCAGGAGCCTGGAAAGGCCATGAGTGGGGTTGAGGGGAGCAGCACCTCTCGCCCAGACCCGCCCGGATCTGCAGGGATCCGGGGCCTGAGAACCCGGGGACAG
>JAPYYD010005455.1:0-12099 GCA_028551405.1 Uromys caudimaculatus | reverse complement strand
TCACCACCCTAGCATCTCCCTACACTGGGACATCAAGCTTCCACAGGAACAAGGACCTCTACTCTCATTGATACCAGCTAAGGCCATAGTCTGCTACACCTGTAGCTGGAGCCATGGCCCATCCATGTATGCTCTTTGCTTAGTGGTGTAGTCCTCGGGATCTCTGCGGGGTCTGGTTAGTTTACATTGTCATTCTTCCTATTGGGTTGCAATCCACTTCAGATTCTTCAGTTCTTCCATTGAGGTCCCCCCCCTTCCCACTCAGTCTGATGTTTGGCTATGAATATCTGCATTTGTATTAGTCAAGTGCTGGCAGAACTTCTCAGGGAATAATTATACCAGGCTCCTGTCAGCAAGCACTTCTTAGAATCAGCTATAGTGTCAGGGTTTGGTGTCTGTAGATGGAATGGATCCCTAGGTGGATGGTCTTTCCTTCAGGCTCTGCTCCTTTTTTTGTCCCTTTGTTTCCATTAGACAGGATTAGTTCTGGTCTAACAATTTGAGATGGGTGGGTGGCCCCAGCCCTCAACTAGAGGCCATACTTCTCTACTAGAGGTGGTCTCTACAGGTTCTATCTCCACTTTTTTGAGTATTTGTCTAATGTCCTCCCAGTTGGGTCCTAGGAACCTCTCCCTTCCTTGGCATCTGGAACTTTCTAATGGATACTTCCAGTTGCCCAACCCCATTCCTACATATTTTAATTCATTTTCCTATGGACTTCTCTCCTGTCTCTTTCCATACCTGATCCCACCCCTTCCTTTTTTCTCCTCCCCCTCCTCTCTCCCACCCTGGTCCCTCCCTCCTTCTACATCCTTTGATTATTTTGTTACAACTTCTAAGTAGGATTGAAGCATTCACACTTTGGTCTTTCTTCTTCTTAAGCTTCATATGATCTGTGAGTTGTATTGTGGATATTAATGAGCTCTTGAAATAAATCCACTTATCAGTGAGGACATATCATGTGTGTTCCTTTGTGTCTGAGTTAACTCACTCAGGATAATATTTTCTAATTCCAGCCATTTGCCCAAGAATTTCATGAAGTCATTGCTTTTACTAGCTGAATAATACTCCATTGTCTAAATGTACCACATTTTCTGTATCCATTCTTGCATTGAGGGGCATTTGGGTTGTTTCCAGCTTCTGGCTATTATAAATAAGGCTGCTATGAACATAGTAGAGCATGAGTCCTTGTTATATGTTGGAGCATCTTTTGGATATATACCCAGTAGTGGTATAGTTGGGTCTTTAGGAAGAAATATTTCCAATTTTCTGAGGAACTGCCAGTTTGTTCCAGGATACCAAAAACTATTCTCAATAATAAAAGAACTTCTGGGGGAATTGCCATCACTGACCAAATTTGGAGGATGGTATTGGTAGAGACACAGACAAGTAGATCAATGGAATAGAATTGAAGACCCAGAAATAAACTCACATACCTGATCTTTGACAATGAAGCCAAAATCATACAGTGGAAAAAAGACAGCATTTTCAAAAAATAATACTGGTTCAACTGACAGTCGCCATGCAGAAGAATGCAAGTTGATCCATTTTTATCTCATTGTGTAAAGCTCAAGTCCAAATGGATCAAGGACCTCCATATAAAACCAGATATGACAACTAGACTGTAAAAAAAAAGAAAAAAAAAAGATTACAGACAATGAAAAACAAAACAACCAAACAAAAAGAAAACAAACAAAACAACAATGAAAAAAAACACAATAAGCTAACATACAGACAAACAAAACAGATATGCTGAATCTAATAGAAGAGAAAGTAGGAAAGAACCTTGAACACATTGCCACAGAAGAAAATTTCCTGAACAGAATGACCTCATAAAATTCAAAATCTTCTGTATGGTAAAGTAAAATGTCAATAAAACAAAACGACAACCTCCAGAGTGGGAGAAGATTTTTACCAGGCCTACAACCAATAGAGGGCTAATATCCAATATATATGAAAAACTCAAGAAGGTGTACTCCAGAGAACCAAATAACCCTATTTAAAAATGGGATACAGAGCTAAAGAGAGAATTCTCAATTGAGGAATATTGAATGGCTAAGAAGCACCTAAAGAAACGTTTAAAGTACTTAGTGATCAAGGAAATGCAAATCAAAAGGATGCCGAGATTGTACCTCACACTAATAAAAATAGCTAACATCAAAAATTCAAATGACAGCAGATGCTGGCAAGGATGTAGAGAAAGAGGAACACTTCTCCATTGCTTGTGGAATTGCAAACTGGTAAAACCATTCTAACTTTTTAAAAGTAACTTTTTTGAGAAATTTGTACTATGTATTAGAATCATATCAACCTCCCTCACATTTCCTCTCAGACCTTGTGACTCCATCCCTACCCATCCAACTCTGTGTCTCCATTTTACCCTCCTCCTGTTTATTTATCAGTAGTTATCTTTTCATTTATATTTCTTAAATTAAAATATAATTGTATCATTTTTCTTCTTCTCTTTCCACCCACCAACCCCTCCCAAATACTCTCTTTCCAACCCCTAGCCTCTCTTTCCCACCTTTATTCTCTCTCAAATTTATGTGCTTTTTCATGTGTGTGTGTCTATTTATATATACATAGATATGTACACATATACATATGATATAGATATAGGGTTTATATTTAAATGCAACTTTCTGTGTTTTGAGCCATTTAGTGTTATGTGTGTGTGTGTGTGTGTGTGTGTGTGTGTGTGTGTGTGTGTGTGTGTGTGTATGTGTGTGCATATATGCATATATTATTATCTCAGGACTGGCCCCTTGAGATTGAAAAGCCATTCAAAAGGCTCGTCACTGTGAAGACTAATTCACCTCTTCAATATAGTTGGTAGTTCCCTGTAGTACTTTGTCTAACACTGACTCCTTGAGATTTTCTCTTTTCATACTATCATGTATATCCATGTTCTCACTGTTCAGATTTTGGTTTTGGAGCTATATTGTTGAGGTATTCCTAAGTTTAGTGTCCCTGTCGTAACTTGGAGACATATTCTAACGTCAGACTTACTGTTTCTTTAGCAAATTTTCTATCCTCTTCCACTATGTTCACTGAGCCATAGCTTCAAGCATGGTACTACAAATCTATACCCATAATCTGTCATTTCCTGCACTTTGATCAGTTGTAGCTTTCTGTGATATTCTCCATCTGCTCCAAAGTGAATACTGTTTGATGAAGGGTGAGAACTATATTTATCTATGGCTATGAGGATGAACTTAGTAAGAAATTAATAATATATTGATATAGTAAAATGGCTTTAGAGAGTTCTTGTAAATGTCATGTTTATTTCCCCAGATGAACGGGTGAGATGAGAACCCTATCCTAGCTGTGTGAATGTATCCCTTGGGCTGAGCACAGAGTGTTTCTTTTCTGTATTATCACTAGACCTAGGCCTGGAAGTTTCTAACCTCCATACAATCTAATCTTCCAAGCTGACTGATTCAATCCAGCTTCTCTCTGCTTCTGACTAAATTTCTCTGCCTGGCCTCGTACTAACTTTGGCAATATGCCCTTGCTGTTACTCATCTTCTGTGTCTTAGTTAGGGTTTTACTCCTCTGAACAGACACCATGACCAAGGCAACAAGACAACATTTAATTGGGGCTGGCTTACAGGTTCAGAGGTTCAGTCCATTATTATCACGGTGGGAGCATGGCAGCATCCAGGCAGGAATGGCATAGGAGGAACTGAGAGTTCTACATATTGTTCTTAAGGCAAACAGGAGAAGACTGGCTTCCAGAAAGCTAGAGTGTCTTAAAGACCACACCCACAGTGACACACCTACTCCAAAAGGTCACACTTATTCAAACAAAGCCACATCTCCTAATAGTGCCAATCCCTGGGCCAAGCATATAAAAATCATCATAGTCTTGATAGTTCTTTCTTCACCTGTGTCTCTCTTTTTCTCTGCCTAACCTGTCTTTGTAAAACAGTCTGAGTGAAACTGTCATCCACACAGCATACACCACACAGCACACAGCACGATACCTTTTATCTCTTCCTCTGCTATTCTCCTGTGAGGTGTGCATATTCTACCTCTCACTCATTATGTCAAATCTTTCTCTGATTCATCACTTTGACTGACCCTCAATTAGATGCCACTTTCAAACATGGCTGCTTCCTTCTACAAGCTAATCTTACTTTCCTTCCTAAGGATTAAAGGTATGTACTAAGAGCACATCTGTATTTCTACCAGATCATACTGTAATTCAGGACATGTCATTTCCAGGATCAACCATGCTTCCCTTTATTTGAATGGGCCCATTATCAAATAAAAGAGTTATCAATGACTTCTCAAGACATGAGTGTCACATTTTCACCGTTAGGGAAATTTTCTCATGTCGGTTATTGATATGATTCATATGTGCCCCAGCTGGGTAAGTATTTTTATTAGTTCTCCTCTTGGCAATTTGCATAGCAACTTCTGGTACAATGAAAGCTAGATTCCAAAGCTTTGTAATCATATATTGCTTGAGTTGCTTCAAGCACTGTATATGAACTTTATTGCATCTTCAGCCATTAAGACCTACCTTCAACCTCTCTGAAGCAATCAATGTCACAACAATAGTAAATACTGTTTTGGGATTCACTTATTGAATTTTTCTGACCATGCACTCAAAAAATAAATAATAAAATAAAATAAAATGAAACCAAACAAGATAAAAATGTGTGCCTTTTTCTGGATTTTTGTTTGATGGCTTATGTCACTAAAAGGGAATGTTGCCAGTTCAAGTGACTTCACTTAGCCTCTCCTCCTTTTGCGTTGACTACCCTTTTCTATCTTCAACTAAAGAACCTGTTCCAATTTACTTATTTTTTTCATATCATCTGTATCCTACTATTTCCATTATAGGTGCTTTAATATCATGGCCCTTTTAATGGTGGAACTTCTTCTTCCTATCTTCACGATGGGAGTTTGTATGGTTTGAGCTCATACACAAGGCTTTTGCATGTTTTCTTAATCACTCTGAGTTCATATGTATAGCTGTCTTGCTATGCTCTAGAGAAAATTTATCTTTGGTAGGTGTTCATCACTGACTCTAATGACCCCCATTTTTTCTGAAATCATCCCTGAACTTTAGGGAAAATAGTGTGATATAGATGTCTTATTTCTGACTAATATTACAAATATTATTTCTATATGTTACCAGCTGTGAAAATCTGTATTTATTACCATCTACTACAAAAGGAAGCAACTCTGATGAGGGTTCAAAGACACAATGATCTCTGGTACAGCTATGCATCATCAGAAGTCAGTTTGATACAATATCATTATAATAGAATAATTCTAATAGTAATAATAGTACTAAATTCTGCCTTTTGAACAATAGCCTGTCTCATCATAGTTTTATTGCTTTCTTTTGTTCGTTTTCTGTTTTGTTTTGTTTTGGGGTTTTGTTTAGTTTAAGTTTTTTTTCCCTAATAACAGTGCTAGGTATGAGTTTTATCTTTTGAAGCAGTATTTTAATTCAGTCAGAAAGTGATCAGTTACTCCAATTAGGCTCATACACATTGTACCAATGAAAATGTCTCATATACTAATTATCATTTTAGTTCTCAGGGGTTCTGGCTAGGGAAGATTCACAGTTTCTTTTTTACCTGCTCTTGCAGCATTCATATAGTTTCTGCAGTAGTAAGTAATTTCCATAATACATTTTGGAACTATGTTAGGGTTGTTATTCCTTCTCCTGTTCCCTTCCCTACCTTGCCCTTCTATCCTTTAGCAAAGGTTCCCCACTTCTTTTCCACACAACTATCTTAAGCCTCATAGCATTGCTTTGTTATCTTTCTCTCCTTTGAAGTCCATGCCCATGGTCCCTGACTAGTTTCCAGAATTCAATAGATATTCCAAAAGAAACATATGTATTTGAAATTCAAAGACAGGATTCATGAATGATGCAACATTTGTCTATCTGAGTCTGGGTTGGACCACTTAGAATAATTGTTTCAAAATCTAACTCTGTGCCTATGAATGCCATAATTTTATTTTTTTTTAAAGCAGTAGAATGATATTCTGTTGTATACGTATAATAACTTTTATTGATTATTTCTAACTTCATAGATATTTAGGCCTTTTCCACTTCCTGCTATTGTCAACAGAGTACCAACAATATAGAGAAGTAATATGAGTAGTAATTTTATAGAAAGATCCAGGCCCTTTGGGTATATGTCTCAGAATGTGTTGTAAATGGAACTTGTTGTAGATCTATTTCTAGCTTTTTGAGGAACTGCCACAATGATTTCTACAGTGGCCGTACAAGTTTCTACTCACACTAGCCCTGAATAAGTGTTCCTCTTTCTGCACACCTATATTGGATACTCTTCTTCTTCTTGTTTTTTTAATAGGTTGTTTCTTCATTTTTAGTCCTAGCCATTATAACTGATGTGAGAAGAATCTTAAGAGTTGTTTTAATATACATTTTCCTAATAGCTAAGGATTTTTTTAATGTCAAATGACTGAAAAATGGTTTTCTCATCTTCTGGTACTGACAACTTTCAGTTTACCATTACGTAATGGTAATAGAGAAGATAGTTTTTTTTCTCATTTAATACTTAGAATCAATTATACATTTGAATGTGAAAACTAAAGTAAAAATAATTACTAATCATGAAGTAATGTTTTTCTAACCATTTCTTTAAATTCACAATACTGTTTATATATTTTAACATAATATATATATAACATAACATAATACTCAACTTCAGGAGTATTCTTCTTTCCCAACTTAATACCCCATCTGATAAAGCATAGAAAAATATTGAAAACTACTGGTGCTATTGTATTATTTTCACGGTGTTGTCCTATTATTTTTCATGTACTATATGAATCATCAGAATCATAGTAATGAGTAAGAAAGAAATAGGGTTAGATCTCTGTTCCAATATAGAAGGTTCGCATCATTTTTCTTTTTGCAGACACTCAATAAAAAAGAGATTACGCACATGAACTTCTAGAAGCTTTTACATGGAATTGAAATATGACCCTGATTCCCTCCCACATCCTTCTGTGGTCAGCTGTGGCTCCCTTGCTAATATATCTGGATATTGGCTGATATCCGCCGGGAGAGCAGTTAAATTCTTTGAGCAGCTTCTCAGTGGGGCTGTGATTTTAAAGTTTCTGTGTAATGGAGTGTATTACCATTTGCCATATGATTAGATAGCTTGTCTGTCAGCCAGGGAGCTGTTTAACGTTATATATAGGTCAAATGAGCCAAAAAGAGCAAGGGAAGAAGAATATTGAATATCTTGAAAGCATTAGCTCAAACCTCAGAGCCAACCCCTACTTACCTCCATGGCTGTATGATACCTTCAGATGAAATTGATTTTGTATTATTGGAAGAACTAAGAGAAATGTATTTGAAATAAGTCCTTGAAGGGTATAAATTTTCCCTAAGGCTAAGTCAAATGGTTTATACATTCTACCAATAACGTTTTAAATTTTCACCTTGGGTCAAATAATGTGCATGTTATTAAGAATCTCTAAGTGTTTTCCTCAGCTCATAATATGATCTGTTTATGAGTCACCATTCAAAGATGCTAAATTATAAAATTAAAATACTTTTCTGCCTCTACCAAAGGCACCTTTAACATTAAGAGAACTTTACTAGATAGCACATATGATAACGTTTTAGTAGCCAAATGACTGAAAGATTTTTTAAAAAGACAGATTATTTTACTTACTTGTAGGACACATTCTGAAAATTTGGAAATGAAATTATGTATCACTAATTCCAGTCCAGGTGTATTATGAAATTATAGATTTTACATATTTATCTCTCATCAGATATTTTGTCTTATCAAAAAATAATGTTGATTACACATACACATATATTATACCTTTTAATTTGATGTAATTTTACCATAATTGTGATGACTATTCCTGGTTGTCAGTTTGATTACAACTGGAATGAACTATAATCCAGAAATGGAGGTCAGACCTGTGATCCAGATTGTGAGGCTGGAAGACATGTTTCTGACTTTGATCGTGACATGAATCTCTTGATGCATAGTGGCCATGAAAATCTTAGGCCCAGGCAAGTTAGTAAACACCTTTAATTCCAGGAGACTGAGGCACACAGATTTCTGAGTATAAGGTCAGCCCCCGACAAAGGACAAAGCAAGTTTTAAATCCAGGTGTGGCATGTACTCACCTTTAATCTGAGTCACACCTTCTGCTGGAGGCCTACATAAAGACATTGTAAGAAGGAAGATATGCTCTTCTTCGATTGCTTGCACTTACTTGCCAGCACATCTGGCAAGTTGGAACTTACTTCTATTTCTCAAACAACTAGGCTCATGGCTGAGCAACTATTAGATCCTTGGACTTTCCTTTCACAGCTGTCCAATCTTGGGTTAGTTGGACTACAGGCTATAAATCATTACAACAAATGCCCTTAATATATGAGACATTCCATAAGTTCTGTGACTCTAGAAACCCTGACTAAGACAAAAATTATTTGTATCTGTGAACTATGATGAAAGCTATTGTAGAATACTGAAATTTAAGAAAGTATTTCAAAATATCTAAGAAGAACAATAGAATGTTTAGCAAATGTCATCATGTGCCTTCTGTTTAAAGTTCTTTTTCCAGGGCTGAAGACTTGTGTAAGCTGGACTGGATAAGGGCATTGCCTGCTTTTGCGAAGGATAAGAGTTGGTTCTGGCATTTAGATAGGGAAGCTTGCATGGTCTTTAACTCCAGTTTCAGATGATTTCATGCCTTCTCCTGGCCTCAGAAGACCTCTGTTGATATATCCATGTGCACATCCACTCCCTACAAAAATTTTAAAAATAAGTTAAAAACACAAATATAATTTTCAGAAGACAGATTCTACTATAGGGAAGAATTACTCCTGTTTTTCAAATTTGTATGACTAATTTAAGTAACTATTTATTTGTAGCTATTTTTTTGTTGAAATTTCTTTATCACAAAACACTCTGAGATTTTTAATTCAAAAGTAAACCAAGGCACAGACAATTTCATTTCATTTCCATGCAGCAAGTGTTTCTATTTGATAATATTTTAAAAGTAACAGAAATTAACTGATTGACTTCTCATTCATGGAAGTGGAGCATGAAGCTTCCTAATCTGTTCTGCACACTCCTTCAAAGAATGCCAGGAATTAAGCCATTTGTTTGAAGGCAATTTGCCAAGTAACATTTGATAGTTCCTACTTTTTGTAGTATGCACCAAAGAAAGCCCCAGTGAGCACAAAGGAATAACCATGCGAATCCAGACTTAAAAAAAAATTGAAATAGTAAGTGAGAAACATTTCATACTTCAACTAATTAGTAAAGTATACAAATGAACTTAACAAATAATAAAGAATATTATGTAGACTTCTACAAAGAGTGGGTGCTGATCAAAGAAAAGAGAGTTGCTGATGGAAGGAAATATGCTATATTTTCAGGTACTTTAGAGACAGAATAATAAAATTACTGTGAAGATCAAGGAAACTGTTGCTGAAAGTATTGCACTTTATGCACACTCATCCAATATAAAATTGTCTTGTACTGTAGAAGCTTTTTATTGGAAAAACATTATTCTGTCATACAAGGATTCTGACTACAGTTTTCCCTCCTTCTACTACTCCCAGCTCGCCCCACTCCAACCCCCAAGATCTACTCTCCCAGCTACTTCACTTCTGTTCATGATGTTCTCTACATGAACTTTGGGGTATGTATTGTTTTATCCGATGTTAGGAATATATATATATATATATATATATATATATATATATATATACTATAATGTAATACTTTATGTAAGTATGTATACTATAATGTAATACTTAAACAAGTATGCTATAAACCTATAATGTTGTAATAAGTTAATAAATAATGGGGACAAATTTTGACTTGATAAAGCAAAATATGAAAGAAGAATATAGAATAGTATCATCATTTTATCAATATCTTGATATTAGTATATAAATATATTCATACTAAACATAATTATAGTGAAGCTAAATAAAATTAATGAAGCTGGACTAATAAGATTTTCCTTACTTTTACTTTTGTTCTGTAGGTTTGTGATAGATTAATTTGTTGCTGAATATCACAGTATTGAATTGCAAGCTAACAGTACACCTGTGTAAGAGAATCTCCAATACATGCTGATTTATAGGAGTGTGGGTGACATGGTAATTGAAGACATCAAGTTGGAAGTTTCAAATAAATTAAATATGCCATTATATTACACAGGTATTTTAGGTACATTTGGCAGAATAAAATGAGACACAGGAAAAGGAAAAGCACTGAGATTGAACTGCAGAGTGCTTATGATGAGTTTTCTGAAGAAGTCCTCTGAGTATTCTGAGCCTCTATCTTTATAATGTGGAGAGAATACAAAGCTGCTTACCTCCAGAATGCTACAGCACTGAATGTAATAGTGTATGAGTTTGTCATACCATATATCCCTAATCATTATTTTATTTTTATTAAGAAAAGTATCATATTGTGTACTTGTAAAAATAAAATCTTATTTTAACTTCTTATTAATTTTTCATATTCACATCATGACTTGATTTACAAAGTCTAGTTTAGATGATAATTCTTCATAATTCTTTGGCAAAGCACTGTTTTCTTCTGCTACATATTTTTACATAATGAATAAAAATTGACTGTTTGTTTTCCCCATTACATGGGAAATACCTGTACTTGGTATTGTGTTTGCTTTACTATCATATCCCAGTGACTTGCAGAGAAAAATGCAAAACTATGTTTAGTGAATAAGTTAAATAAAGCTCTAATGAATATAAAGGAGACTTAGTGGGAAAATGAATAAGTCACATTGCTTTTAGCATTCCATAAAATAGACTGTATTTATAAACTGTTTATATATACCTTAGAATAAAGTTCATTTTGAAAATTCAATAAATATTTTTCTAAGCCATTACAAGTGACAGCGTTGTCTAAGGAAACAGAAATATACTGCAATTACTTTATCACTTAGTGGGTGACTTATTAACCAATTTATAAAACATACAAATTAAATTTATAAATTTGTACCAATTTATAAATCCTACAAACTAAAGATTTAGTGTTATAAGGAAACATAATGTTGATTCTCCTACCTTAGAGTTTAGAGATATTATTTTACACCTGTGGTATATTATTCTTGCTTACTCTGTTCTTAGTCATGTTTATTGATTTCTTGCATTACATTAAGAATATTTTTTTATGTGTTGGGGTAATCTTTATGAAACTTTCTAAGCCTAACCATCCCTATGCTCTGCAAAGTCATGAAACCAAACAACCCAATAACATACATAATAAAGTCTTATTGAAACTAGATTTTTATTAACACTGAAACAGCATCTGTAAAACTCAGTCATGCTCATTTGAACATCAGATATCTGGGAGAAGATTATTCTGCCAAGGATTGTTTAATAGAATTAGAAACATAGGAAAGTAACTTAATTTTTAATGAAAAAATCCTTTTGAAAAAAAAGATATTTACTGTTTTCTTTCGTAATGTATTTGCATGAATCTAAGTGAGAGGATATCATTTATATGTGGGTATAACAGAGGCCAGAGACAACATTCATTGTCTTGGACCTGGAGTTACAGAAGGTTGTGAGGCATCCAACATGGGTTCTGGATACCAAATTTGAGTCCTCCTTAGTAAAGCAAGTTCTCACAACCACTGTGATATTACTTTAACTCTGAATAAATATTTGAATTCTACAAATAATCTACACTTGGTAATAATGTACATTTCAAGTAAATATTTCAACATCAAAGTTATTTTGGTTAATCAATTCATACCATTTGTGTCATTTCAATAAAAATCACACCAAATATATAAATTTTGTCATTGAATATTTTATTTTTAACTATAAATTGTTTGTATGATCTTTTGCTGCATGTATGACTGTGTATAACTTGTGTGCTATACACATATCCAATTTCATCACAATACTATTCATTTCATGAATATAAAAAGTGAGGGATAATACAAAATGAATGTTTTTTAATCTATACATCTTCTACTGAAGATCAATAGAAACCTACTATACATTTATAGTACACACGTTCCAGTATACAAATATATCCACAAACCTTGACTATAAATGCAAAAAGCATAAATTCTTTGTGG
>JAPYYD010005454.1:0-12102 GCA_028551405.1 Uromys caudimaculatus | reverse complement strand
TTTTTTCGAGACAGGGTTTCTCTGTGTAGCCCTGGCTGTCCTGGAACTCACTCTGTAGACCAGGCTGGCCTCGAACTCAGAAATTCACCTGCCTCTGCCTCCCAAGTGCTGGGATTAAAGGCATGCACCACTATTGGTTATTTTATTTATTTATATGGGGACAATATAAGTCACAGTGCTTTTATCAAAGCCACATTATTTGCATTTGCCATAGAGTAGATTATGTGTGTATGTCTCTCTGTCTCCCTCTCTTTTCTCTCTCTCTCTGTCTTCTTTCCTCCCTTCTTATCCCCTCTATCTCTTTCTCTCTTACTCTCACTTACTCTCTCTTCCTCTTCCTCTTCCTTCTTTAATTTGATCACCTGTGACTGCCTCCTTCAGCGAATCTTTCACACACGGACCACACACAACTACTTTGCTTTTATTAGAAGCTGGAGTGCAGAGTACTTAGAGGTGATGCTTATGTTTCAAAAATTACTGAGTTCATAAGTACTGAGTTTGACTGTGAGAAATAATCTGAATTACTTTATCCACCCTGAATCTTTACTGGGATTCCTTCACAGACTTCACAGTAATAACCATGGAGTCTCAAATGTTGGAAGTAGTGACTAGTTGTGAGGGGTGCTGGATGAAGTCTCCGTGATTGTCTGTGACTCAGTCTAAAAACCATGCACAGATTTTTAAACTAAAAGACAGGCATTTACATTTGAAGATATAATCTCTAAGGAGCAGCAGCTATATCTCCATGATTGAAGACAGCAGAAATATATTCCAACATCTCTTAACAGCACTTTGTATCCATTGGAAGGAGAGGAACTAAGGAATATTAAACTCCTTACACATGTTCTCTTATTCTAACCCCACAATTCACCATAAATGGTGTTATTAGACTCACTTCACGAAAGAAGCAATAGATCTGAGAGATAAAAACATTTCACCATTTCCACAGAGCTTTTAACTGAATGATGTGAGCATTTATTCTATGTGAAAATGTGATTAAATATTCAATATTCAGTGTGCTAGCTGTTATTCTTGTCTCATCATGTATGTCCAATATCTATAATTAGGATGGTGGGTAAAGATGAAATGGAAATATGTTTTCAATCTGTATTAGAAGCTTTTCTTGTAATGATTAATTGGATAATTTTTGACACATCAAAAAAGTTGTTACATTATTTCCTCAATTTTATATTTATTATAAATAGTTTTCCAGATTCTTTTCAGATATATGACAATACTGTTCCACTTAATAATGCAAAGCAAAGGTGACATTTTTTTCTCTATGCTAAAATCATCACTTTGATATAATTAAAGATTTCCTTGACTTTTCTATGTTTTTGTACCAAATTTTTATATTCAGGATTGTAACTTGTGCTTAAGCTTTATTTCCAGGAATTTTATGATTAAATATAAAATTAAATACTGAAAGCTACACAGAAATTTTAAAGCCACTGTTGTTGTTGAAATCAGAATGTACTATTTTAGGAAATTCATGTCATGTTTCATAAATTTATCTGTAAAAATTATTTAACATTTGAAAGTTATAGAGAAATATTACGAGTTAATACACAGTGAATGTTTATATTTGTTATTGACATTCTAATCTAGAATTTTCCATGTCTTTTGTGACAATATAATGGACTTTCCAAGATCATGCCATTCAGTTTAGTTTCTTACATAGAAACTTTCCAGCTACCCATTAATATAAATATTTTACACAATATTAATCATATTAATAGACTCCAATGAAGAATAATTGCTCTAAATACCACTCTGAAAATGAATTTTAGCTTCATACTATTGTGTTAACTTATGACCTGAGCCTCATCCTGCTATTAACAGTGACCTTAGTAGGCACTGTTCATCTGTGACCTACTATTTTATGGCACTGGGAAGGTCAACTACCCCAAATTTATGCCTCACAACCAGTTATGGTCTTTGAACTCAATTATTAGAGATTTATTTGTTTGTTTCTCTGACTCTCTGTTCAGTACTCTGAAACACTGTCAGAATGTAAATAGCCTTTGGTTTGTGAACTCCAAAGTATCTGCAGAAAAATAAAGAACATGGTATGGTACAAAAGAAGACATAGCCCATTTTTATCTACATTATAAATGTGAGACCTGTTTATAAATTGTGTGATGATTCAGTCTGAATTCTGACCATGGAGTTCTTGCTATGTATCTGAAACTTCTGTTTATAGTTACATTCTACTAGATAAACAAATTGCAAATGAAGTCATTTGCCTACATTCTTTCATGTACTCTTGACAATATTTAGGAAGATACTTTTCTCAAATATTTACTTAACTTTTCCACTGTTGTATGCTACTTCAAAAATGAGAAACAAAGAAAAAATGTTGAGAAAGTCCAAACCCAAAGAACATGAAATAGCAGTTCATTAACTACAAGTTTAAGTGAAAATAAAATTGAAAAACATGATTATTTGCTATTTATTATCTATAATTTATTTCAAAATAGCAATAGAACCACTTTGTGTGTTTGTGTGTGTGTGTGTGTGTGTGTGTGTGTGTGCATGAGAGACAGAGACAGAGAGTCAGAGACAGAGAAACAGAGACAGACACAGAGAGATGGGTATACTATGGGTTCACATGTGTATGGGAGCCTGTGATCAACATTTTTCATCATCAGTTGCCCTCCCCTACCTTTGATGTAGGATTTTTCCTTTAACCCTGATTTCACAATTTAAATAAATTATTCTGCCAGCCTCTAAGTTGCCCTCCTATCTACTTCACCATGCTGGGAATATGGTTGAACGTTGAGATAACCAGCTTTTTACATGATTGCTGAGAATCTAAATTCAGGACTATATTTTTATATAGCAACACTTTTCAGGCTGTGGCATCTCCCTAGCATATGTGGGAGACAATGACTGGGTATCATGAACTCTTGTGTGTATATCCTCAAAGCCATTGTAAGAAATGGGACATGGTGGCATGACTCTGAAGTCCCATGGTTGAAGAAGCAGAAACAGGAAGACCTGTGAGGATTGTTAGCCTCCTAATTGACATGAAAGAGTTGTCTCAAGATTCAGTGAAAGTAAGGAAGAAAATGTAGGAAGATACCTGACATCAGCTTGCAGCGTCTCTGCAAACTAGCATAGCAAATAAAACACACATGAACATACCTATGTACACATCACACACATGAATGTAATGGAGAAAGCAGTAGAAAGAATCTGATCACCACTTCTGCCCTTTACAAGCATACATATGGAGCCTATATGAACACACAAACACACACACACAGACACACACATACACACACACACACACACATACAGAGGCAAACGTATGCACACACACTATAAAACTGTATGTCAAAATGCAATAAATTCACTTTTCTTCTGAAATTGTAACTCTGTACATTTAAATGTGACTTTATTTCTTTATAGCTGCTGCTCTTTCTTTTTTCTCTCACCCAAGCTTTCTAGTTTGATCGTTATTAGCATTTTGATAAGGAATAATGACCGGAGGATAATCTTTCTTAAAGTAAATATGATTCTACTTCTGCTCCAGTAAGAATCATGAAGACTGAATAAGCAGATCAGATCTCAGTCTTTTGGAGGAATCATTCAATGTGAAATTGAAGAGATGTTCAGATATCTACACAACATATCTCCTTAGAAACGGAATTCAGCACACCCAAACCTGCTCCTCTTCCCTCCCACCTCACTGAAGCTACAGGAGAATCAATTATCCGATACCCCATCAACACTAGAGAATTATTTTTTATTTCCACATTTATTCTCTCTGTGATGCACATAGAGAGTTTGTGGTTTTATTTGAAAGAAAAAAAAAAGCGTGAGATACTGTATATTAAACACTATATCAAATCAAGTAACATAGAAATATGACAAATATTAATAAATATTTTCTCCATATCGCTCACTTTCAAGTATCAAATATACCTGAATGTGTGCTCCTCACCAGTCAATTGTGCAAGCCTTGCATTTGCCCAGGGTAAATTTAAATTCTTTTCTAGATTTTAGTAAAATAAGCATGCACACACACGCACATAAGCACATACACACTCAGAAGCACACACACACAGAGGCACACACACATGATTGCCCATATACATACATCCACACACACATGCATTTGCAGAAAAGTGCATGCGCACATGTAAGCACACGCACACACATAGACCCCCCAACACACACGCATGTGCACACATACACAAGTACATGCGCATGCACAAGTACACGAGCACAGGCACACATACATGCACGCAGAACAGTTGATTTCTTGATCCTGTATAGTTTTTACTATATTCTTTTTTCCTTTTATTTGCTATTCACTTTGCATCCCAAATGCTTACCTTCCCAGTCCTCCCCTCCCACAGTCTGACTCTTTCTTTTCTGAGAGAGTAGGGCTCCCTTGGATATCCTCCTAACCCTGGCACAGCAAGTCTCTGTGAGGCTAGGTAGTCCCTCTCCCGCTGAGGCCAGACAGGGCATCTTAGCTTGACGAACTTATCCCCCTTACAGGCAACAGTTTTAGGGATATCCTCTGTTCCAGTTGTTTGAAACCCACATGAAGACCAAGCTGCACATCTGCTACATATGTGTAGGGAAGCCTAGGGCCAGCCCATGCTTGCTCAGTATCTGAGAGCTCCCAAGAATCCAGGTTAATTGACTCCGCTGGTCTTGCTTTGGAATTACTATCCCCATCAGGGTCCTCAATCCTTCTTCTAACTCTTTAATACAGATCCCTAAACTCCATCCAATGTCTGTCTGTGGGTCTCTGCATCTGAGCTACCTCGTGGGTGGAGCATCTCAGAAGACAGGCATGCTAGACTTCTGTAGGCAACAGCTTTAGGGATAGCCCCTGCTCCATTTGTTCAGGACCCACATGAAGGTCGAGCTGCACATCTGCTACATATGAGATGGTCTGAGTTATTTTCAAATTGTTGTAACAAAGCACAATGACAGATAATTTAAGAAGCGTTTACTGGGGCTTTCCTTTCCAGTTGGTGAGTCCCCGACTGTTATGACAGTAGTGTGGCATCACTCAAACATGGTGCTGAAGACTTAGCTGAGAGCTTAAACTCTTATTCACAAGTAGGAGTTTGGCTGGGGAGAAGAGCAAGAAGACTGCGGAAGACATGGGTCTGGAAACCTCAAAGGCCTTTCCCAGTGACACAGCTAATCAACAAGTTTTCTGACCCCTGTTCAAACAATTTCTCAACTTTGGTAATGTGTACAAATACATGAGATGGTGAGACCATTTTAATACATCACATTAACTTTACAAAACAATACAAATAGTAAAATATAAGTTTAAAAGAAGACACATAAACTTATGATCTTGATTTAAAAATACCTTGTTTTATTAGTCATCTATGACAATATGTCCATTTTATTTAAAAATTACAGTGTGTCCTGTTTTAACTGTGATTTATTTAGAAAGCAGATTGTTTTTTAATGTAATACAAGTTGCATTTATATGTAATTTTTTCTTGGAAGTTTTGGAAGATTCAAAAGACTGATATGTTGTTTCAGTTTATAATAATAACATTGGATTCAAATTTAATAATAGCAAAGGGTTTAATCTCATCAAGATGACTGATGAACTAGTGGATCGTCCCTCTTCATGCTTCTGCATTTCTATGGAGAGTCAGTTTTCTCTGCAAATGTGTAAGTACAGTAAATTCACAAAGTGCATTCAAGACAGACATCAGTGTTGGATTTGGATTCTGAGATATCTGACATTTCTATACACATATATTTTTTTCAATTTGGAAACTTATAAGGGATATGATATGTAAGACAATTCTCATTTAATTTTGTTTTTGTACTATTGCCATCTTACACAAATTGCTCGCTTTACTTAATAGACCATCTTACTTATGCTTTCAAACCTATTCCATGGTTTTATTAATGAAGAAAATGAGTGAAATATTTTTGTGTAACTGATCACTTCTGTATGATGTCAACCTCCTGCTACTTATTTCTTTTACATGGACCCTTCAGACATTCTACAAAACCATTAACTGATTCTAATTCTTATTATGTAAAGGTTTTCTTTGGTTCTGACTTATTTATTTATTTCTTCTTCTAAACACGTGAACCTTGCCTTGCAATCTATTGGCCCGTGTTTGTTCATCCCATCAAGCTGCCTCTTAAGGGCAAGGGGCAAATAAAAAACTGTAAATCTTAAAGCACTTATTGCAATGTCAAGTACCAGGAATGCACAATAAATAGGAGAAGGTGACAGACAGGGCAGTATTGGGAGCCAAAAATAAAAACGAAGAGAAAGGGGAGTGATCCATCCTATCCCCTAAGCAGCTGACCTTTCCTTTCTAGGTAAGGTCAAGAAATCAAGTTGCAAGTTGCATATATTTTTAGGACACTCATTTGTGTAATGCAAGGGGTATAATGCTTAATATTGATTTTCTCTGATGGTTACTTAACGAGCGTAGTTATGCCTATGTGACGGATGAGACAAGTGACCTGCCAAGGTGGCACTGTGGAAAAGAAATGTATATGCTACAAAGGTAAAACAATTACAATGAAATATGCTTAGTGGGCCATGCCAGGGTTGATTTGCTGAGTCAAGCTCTAAGTAGGAAAATGGATTGAGGTATGAGACCAGCATGTCATGTTAGGGTCTGTTTGGTTTCTGAGTTGGAATCAAAATCATTAGATTATTTCTGTTATGTGGCAACACATGTAGTTACTTTCTTTAGATAATAAGCATTATTATAGTAACTGTGCTGCATTAGCTGAACACAGAGTAGAAACAGTATAATCTCTGCCTTTTGTAATGAGAGTCATGGAGACATTTTTTTAAAAATCAGATTACTACCTGAGCAGCACTGGGTTTTTCCCCCTTACTGAATATAATAAATAATGTTAGTCACATGGGTAAAAAGGATAACATACAAGGGTTTTTTTTATTTTTAATTTATTTTGCTCTGGAACTTCTGATTGACTTGCAATCAGAAATTTCCTTTATTCAAACAAATTTAAAAATATTTATTACTTCAAGAGATACATATCACGTTGTTTTGTCTCACGCATACTTTTTTGTATGCCCATGGTTACATAGTAGAAAGATTTTATTTTTATTAAAGCCATATCTTTGTTCCTAAAATTCTACTAATCAGTTTAGTTTACTCAAGCAAGCATGTTACAGCCTGTTCTCAGGCTAGCAGTACTTTGAGCTTTCAAGATGCTTAGGTAAAGAATAGACAGAATTTGAGTCAGTCCAGGCAAATCACTCTGTTCCAAGGAGTATATGGTTTGTTTTGAATGTTCATATTACTTATAGATTGGCCTAAGCCACAAGCTTAGGAAGAACTGCAGTTGTTGCTTATAATCGTATAAGAATTTTTTAATAAAGGAATTGTTTTGTTTCTATACTAACTAATGTTACAACAACCTGTCATAAACCACTCTTTCCAACATGACAAATCCTAATACCTTACTCTTCTTACATTCTTTTATACCACATTTGAAATGTAAAGTATCAAAAATAATAGCATGTACAAGTTTATAATTCTAATAATAATTAGTTTTCAGTCACCAACAATTTTATATATAAAAAAATCTTTCCTGATGACATCTCACTGTAGACTAGGAATACATTTTGTGCATCAAATAGTTTTCACTAAGAATTTTAAATAATTTTTATTTGCCTTTTTGCCATTATTAAGCATTGTTCCATGTATGGGCTAAATGTGAACTTGCCAAAACAGAAAGCCAAAATTCAGCTTAAGTGTGTTACTAAAAACTGAACAAGACATGTGACTAATTAGAATGGGGGTGAGAGATGCATCAGCACCCACTTACTCCTAATAGGAGCTAAGTGACACAGCACCTGCCATACCTTCTGAATTCCATTTTTACACTTATCAAAATCTATCTCATCTTCTTCCTTCTTTCTGCCTATTATACTTCAGTTGTTTATTAGTTTTAACCTGCTACCATTTATTTATGACTTGCAACTCCTGAAATGACTGTTAGAGGACTTCAGTTTTCATCTTGAAAAGGGCATAAGTGCAGTTCAAGGGAGGTTAAGGATGAATTCTTTTTCACATTTTTTCACTGTCAAAAGTCACGAGATTAATTAGGTTCAGGCAAAGAACCTTGATGTTTGAGAAGAGCTGACAAAGGGAGGTCCCAATGTTTGCTAATGCAGTGCTCAGTGCTTACAGAAAACCACACAGCTTGACTTTTCAAAGAATATTTGTTACCAGAAGGCAGAATGTGTAGTCTGGTCATAATCAAAAACAAAATTGTTATTCATAATAACAAGTCTGCCACCAGAAGTTGACATAACATAATCAAAATCCACTGTCTGATGCTTCATTCTATAAAACAGTATTTCTAGTTGCTGTTCCCTTAGCAGTGTGCTGAGAAGATGAAACATAAAAGATCATGAGAAAGAAACTAGTCAAGAGTATTACATAAAGCATTATGAGTGGTCTTATTATACTAGATTAATTAATGCATGCTGAGCTTTTCTCTGAAGTGACACTTATTAGAGACTAGAATTCCTCAAGGAGAGCACCAACATCAGGATGGAAATAACCCCAGTGTCAACAGATGGGGCTACATAAAAAAATTGGTACAGCAAAGGAAACAATCAATAGAGAGAACAGACGGGTCACAGAATGGGAGGAAATCTTTTCCAGTTTCACTTCATAGAATGGACTAATACACAGTATTTATAAAGAAACATAGAAATTAAATACCAAAGAAGTTAAACTGCCAACCAGCAAGTGGGTAAATAACAAATGGTCAAGCATTTAAAGAGTCTCAAATATTCCTATCAATCAAGGATATGCAAATGAAACTACTTTGAGATAACTTCTCCAGATAGTCAAATTGTTATTATCAACAGATCTGACAATGGAAGCTAGAATGTATGTGAATTGGTGGAAGTCCTTATCCATTGTTGCTGGAAGTACAAATCAATTTCCATTATGGAGATCATTTGAAAAACTGTCAAATACTAAAATATAGTTACCATATAAACTAGCTATTTCATTTCTTGGAAAAACCTGAGAGATCTTAGCACAGAGATATATATATAAATGATAAATAGATAGTAAAAATTGGTAATCTATGATACATATCTATATTGTGTATATAATATAAAATTATATAAATATATAAAGGCATACCTATTATTTAAAATATATAATGCATTATTATGCAAATATGATAAATAATAAAAATATGTAATTCTATAAAATATAGATATGTAATATATGATATAAATATAAACACCAAATACATATGCAATATTTTCTATACATATGGTATGATATGTAAAATTAATCTATAAAATATTAATATATAGATAATACAATACTGTCGCATCTCCTCGACCGGCAAGAAAGACGCAACAACTGAGATCTTCTTCGAGCAGTTTATTCAGGTCCCTTGTACAAGCTTGTTTATTTCTTCTGCTGTTTTTTCCCTTCCCATTCTCGCTTAAATAGTCTACAATCCTCCAACCATAATCCGCCACGTAGGTTCTGCAGATAGGCTACTCTAAAGCGGAAGCTATGTAATTCACCACCCACAGCCATATAAGGAAAATGTTTACCAACAGCAGGGTGGCGTCAGGCAGGAAACCAGCGCCATCTTTAAGGCGCGGCAGCAGCTCCCTACAGTTCCCCCTTTTTGTTTTATAAATCAGCAATAGCGCAGGCACCAGCAAACCTATCCCTACATTTTTTCCGAGTACCATCTGTCTTAGGTCGTTCCAACATTATCACTGCCTTACCCATCATTGAGTGACCTTGTCATTCTCAAGGTCCTCTGTCTTAGGTTGGTCAGTGTAAGTGGAAAGTTGTCCGTCTCTGATAAGCACTCATCAAGTCAGGTAAGGAATTCCACTAGTTGTGGGGTTTATAGAGCCCTCACACACTGGCCTGGGAATGAGTCTAATTGCTGTACAATTATAGGTCCTGAATGACCGTGAGCCAAGCTTGGGGAAACTGTCCTGCTTCAATGGCTGTGAATGCCTGAACGACCATAGCAGCATGCCGCTGTTGAGCAAACCTCATCTTACAGAAACACCACAGGCTGATAATGGAAACAGGGCATAGGAGTCCGAGCAAAGCCCCCATTCCTGCCCACTCCTTAAGATGATTCAGGGCCTCTGAGAACCAGGATGTCAATCCTTCTGCTAATCCAGGATCCACACGCGTTGAATTCACCACCGTTATGGATACTCTTCCATCAATGTATCAAAACTCTTAGACCAATTTCCTAAAAGATACTTGGATAAAGCTCTTGATAAATTACCAGCACGTGTCAAATTTTCGTATTGGACAGCAGTCACACAAAGCCCAGAATATTTCCACTGACATCCTAGCTGCGCTATTTGCCACAGAGTATCAAGTTGTTCTTGCACTAAATCAATCCTCTGATTAACAACCATCAACCCTCCTTTTAATTGAGCACTTGTAGCGGCTTGCAAATCCAGGGCATTAGCCACATTAGCCGATAAATCATTCAAGGTATTGGCAGTCTGTACAGCATGAGTCATGGCAATGGCAGCAGCTGTGGCCCCCACAGCAGCAAGAGAAATAGCTGTAATAATAACAATTTGAGGAGAAGCTGCTTGAAATTGCCACAGCACTGGTTCTTGATTTTCTATCACATAAGCACCACAACCATTCTTTGAACCATCTGTATAAATATTTGGAGCCCCTTTAATGGGCAACTTGGAGGTAACTTTTGAAAAAATTACCGGGTGCTCTTTAAATAATGACAATAAGGGGTGCTTGGGATAATGATTATCAATTCTACCATCATACCCACAACATAATATGGCCCACTCATCCACAGCACTACACAAAACTTTAACTTGCTGACTAGTATATGAAACTACCACCACTGCTGGAGGCAGGCCAAAAATTTGTATGCATTGCTGTATCCCATGTAAGATCAGCTCAGCAACTGCTGAGGGATAATACTCTATTGATTTTGATGGTGATATCTTCAAATTTATCCATAGTAAAGGTCCATCTTGCCATAATAATCCAGTGGGTTGTAAGTAGGTAGGAAAAATACATAAGGGAACATAGTTATTTCTGTTCCATCTACACAAAAAGGCATCTTTTAATCTCTCCTCTACCTTATTTAAGGCTGCTCTTGCTTCGTCAGTCAAACTTCTTGGCGAATCTAAGGCTGAATCCCCTATAAGTATATTATAAAGGGGCTTTAACTCATAATTTGCAATCTTCAAATAAGGTGTTATCCAATTAATATCACCTAACAATTTTTGAAAATCATTTAAAGTTCTCAAATGATCCTTCCTTAATTCAATCTTTTGAGGTAAAATTTGACACCCATCCACTTTAGCTCCTAAATAATTTACTACTTTATCTTTTTGTACCTTTTCTGGGGCAATAAATAACCTTTTCCTTTTTAACAATAGAACTAACTCGCCATAGGCTTGATTTAAAATTTCTTCATCTTTACTAGTCAAAAGTGTTGGCCACTTCCGGTACTACTGTTATTTCCTCTTTCAGGACACTGCCTTTTAAGGTGCCCTTGTTGGCCACACCTAAACCAAGCACCAAGGCTTCCTCCTTTTTTTCTGAGTCAATTGCATAACAGCAGCTGCAAGGCCAGCATTAGTTAGAGGGCCCCCTAATTCCCAGCAAACCTTCATCCAGACCTCAATCCCTTTGTTTTTATATGGTGTTATGGCCACCCTGCACTCCTTAGTACACTGCTCATAAGCTAGTTGTTTAATCAGGGGCATAGCTACGTCGGCATCACCGAAGATCTTCCCTGCAGCTTCTACCAACCTGGCAATAAAGTCTGAAAAAGGTTCCATGGACCCCTGTAAAATCTTTGTTAAATTGCCAGATACCTCCCCTTTATTCGGAAGGGATTTCCAAGCTTTTGTTGCTGTTATTAATTTGTTCATAGACTTGTGGAGGGTATCCAGTCTGTTGCTGGGCGAAACGTCCCTGCCCAAGCAACATATCTCTGTCCCAGGCAGCCTGACCTCCGCCCGCTGCTAAATTTAGGGCAGCTTGTTCATTAGCAAACTCTATGAGAAACACCTTCCAGTTTAAATATTGACCAGGACTCAAACATGCCTTT
>JAPYYD010005453.1:0-12104 GCA_028551405.1 Uromys caudimaculatus | reverse complement strand
AGGGGGAGAGAGATCCTCCAATATATATGGAAAGTGACGTGGCATGACGTAGCCACAGGTAAAGGTGGGCGGTGGGTCAAGGTGAATTCTGGGAATATGGTGGCCGTTGCCTTAGCAACAGGTGGGCGGGTCACACTGTCGCCTGGATGATATCACCTGCGTGCGACATCATCGGTTTGGCGCTCCTGATGCCAACAATCACTCTGCGCGCGCGCACACACACACACACACACACACACACACACACACACACACACACCCTGCATTGCTGGAATCTAGACAAGCACTCTGTACCACATCCCAGCCCCTCAACCAGTAGAGTCTAGCAAATGCTCTATCACTGAGCCATACCCCCAGCCCCTGTTGCTGCAAAACTCAAAGCTCCCTTCTTAGAGGAAATAAAAGAGTTTTTATTCTAAAGCCTTTCTGGGTGACCATGGCACAGGAACATAGATTTAGAATACACGGAATCCCATGTTCAGTTTGGAAGCAGTCTCATGAAGTTTTATAGTATTGCAAAACAAAGAAAGTCATAAATCAAAGAGGTGAGTTTAGAATACATTGGTTGGCACAACAGAGAGAGGTACAGTGAGATCAGGCAAACTTTTCTATAGCCCAATATGCTATCTGAGCTTTAGTGGAAGCTAAGGCTCTGCTAAATTAATATATTTAGAAGGCTATTTATCTATTACTCACAGAATGTTAGTTCAGACATAGAGGTGGGCAAAGAATAGATAATTATTCTAAGGAGGCTAGACTTAGCCCAAGATAAGGTAAGGTAAGTTAAGGTAAGGTATTTTAGATTTGGGACATTCCAGTCTCTCTACACTACAATTAGTATTTGCAGACACAAACTCTTTTTAGAAATTCTCCTTCATATCCCTCACTGGTGGATTCTAGGGAAGTCCTTTACCACTGAGCCACACTCCCAGTCTCCCATGGTTCGTTAAGTAGGCTGTGCAGTGTTCTGGTTTCTAGCTTTTGTGATCTATCACCCATGCAGGGGTGGGCTTTTGGTGATTAATTGGTCCTTGAATCTTTTCTAATTCTGTAAGTAACCCCAATAAAACTCCCTGGTTCACCAAGTTGGACTTTGGTGGTATCTTTGGTGGTGGTTTGTCCTGGCGTTCCTATCTAGGGTGACATATCTCTCCAGGAATAATCACACAACAATAGTGTTTCTGGCTTTTGAAGTCACATGATTGTAATTTACAACCACTTTCAAGGTTTGAAAAATATGAGCTAGTTCACCTGTTTTTCTTGCCTTGGCTTCCTTTTGTAAATATAACTCTGGGGTGGGGTGGGAGGTGCCTTGTTCAGGGTTAGAGGTGAGAGAGGAGTGCTTATGAGGAGATCCTTTTGGCTCTGTTTGAGATCTCCCTCAGAAAATGGAGCAGTGTCTCCACAGTGTCTTCACAGCCATTCTGACCTCGTGAGTTGTGTTACCATTCTTGATTCTCAGCTGTCATGTGTCAGGGTCATGGCGGCTCCCCTCTCCTCCCATACCTTCCTCTCCTGCCTCAGTTGGACTCTGCCCTTAATTTGGGCACTTTAGGGGATAACTTAACTCATCTCCATGGGCACCCAGAGGGCCTTCTCATGGGGGAAAAATCATTAGTGAGAGCACTGCTGGCCTTTTATCTGTGGCAGCAGCCCTGGCCTGGGGGAGGTGGCAGAGGGACTGAGGCTCCTGAAGTCTTCACCTCCCAGGGCCTAGTGAGGCAGTACTGACAGTGAAATTAAAATCCTCTCCCTCCCTTATCAGCGTCGCCAGAAACCTGTCTTGGATGTGATGCTTACTCTCAGCCAGCTAGGGTGTCCAAATAGCAGTGTGTTTCCACAGCCCCGGCTTCTAAATCATGCGGCTTAGCTCGGTGTTTAAAAATAAGCAGTGACTGCTTTTGTTTGGCTTACACATGCCACCCGTGTTTACCACACATAATTTAGAAAATATTTGGGGGGAAAAGTAGATAAAAGAAAAAGCCCTCCAGAATGCCTCTCGGAGAACTTCTATTTGGACTTCGTCTCCCTCCTTCTCTCATCCATTCTTTCTTTAATATTTTTTTGTTGTTGTTGTTACAAAGTAATTCAAAAGGAAATACAGGTAAAATACAGCCCTAGCCAATGCTTTAATCAGCAATATATCTTTTTCTCTCTCCCCTCTCCTCTCTTCCCCCCTTTTCTTTTCTCCTTTCCCTTCAAGAGTCTTGTGGGCCAGTTGAAGCCCTTTAGGTCACCCTCTGAAACAGTCTGCATGTCTGTCCTTATCTGCTGTATGTACTTTTGATTTTGATGTTCAGTTTGCCTATTATAGATTATATGGTTGATGATGATGATGGTGGTGTAATGAGAAAGGGTCTTGGACCCCGAAGAGCTTCCACTGTGGAGTTGGTTCTCACCCTACCTTCTGCCCAGAAAGATTTTTAGCTGGCAATCCCCTTGCTTTTATTTCCCAAGTAGCTGGGACTATGGATTTGAAGCACCAGGCTACTGGTTGTTTTTTTTCTGTAGAAGTTTCTTTGGAGTTGTTACTTACTTTTAGGTCATTGTTTTTTATAGTCTGTGTGGTGGTGTGAATAGGTATGGCCTCCATAAACTTGTGTGTTTGAATGCTTGGCCCATAGGGAGTAGCACCATTAGGAGGTGTGGCTTTGTGGGAGTAGGTGTGGCCTTGTTGAAGGAAGTATGTCACTGTAGAAGCAGGCTTTGAGGTCTTATATGTGCTCAAGCCATGTGCAGTGTAACACGCAGTCTCTTTCTGCTGTCTGTGGATCAAGACATGGAAATCTTGGTTCCTCCAGCACCATGTCTGCCTGCAGGCTGCCATGCTTCCTGCCATGATGATAATGGACTGAGCCTCTGAAACTGTAAGCCAGTTTCAATTAAACGTTTTCTTTTATAGAAGAGTGACCTTGACCATGGTGTCTCTTCTCAGTAGTATAACTCTAACTAAGATGCTCTGTCCATATTTTTTTAGTTTTAATGGCATGTAGAAATACTATATTGGTCTTAGTCTTGACAGATCAAATACTGACTTTTTAAAATAGCTTTTATCCTGGTTATGTTTGTTTTGGTCAACTTAATAAAATGATACAACCTAGAATTACCCAGGAAGAGAGAATTTCAACTGAAGAATTGCCCCCATAAGATTAGCCTGTATCTGTGGGTCATTTTCTTGATTGAGAATTGACATAGGAGGGCTTGGCCCACTGAGAGCAACACCGGTTTTAGGCAGGTGGGTCGAGACTGTATGAGAAAGCAGGCTGAGCATGAGCCGATGAACAAACCAGTAAGCAGAGTCCTTCCATGGTTTCTGATTCAGGTCCTACTTGGAGTTTCTTCTGGGACCTCCCTCAATGATAGACTGTGACCTGGAAATGAAAGCTGACATAAACCCCATTCTTCCCTAAGCTATTTTTGGTCATTGTGTTCATCACAGCAACAGAAAAAACAAAAATCAAAAAAAAAAAAAAAAAAACCCAAAAAAACAAAAAACAAAAACAAAAACAGGATAGTTGTGATACAATTCTGCTTCTGCTACAAATATATGTATTTTACTATTCTTTTGAAATAAGTGACTCTTGAAAGTATTAAACATTTCTCTTGATAGTGCTGTTTGTTTTCTTTCGTGTAAAATGCTTTACAGTAAGCTCTGCTGGTGTTTCTGCTAGATTTTTGTGTAGCAGAAGCAAAATACCCCCACAAACAAATAAAAAAAGAGTAGGGGATTGTTTTAGTTGATTGTTGCCAAGGTTTCTGTGCCTCACAGGAGAAAGGGAGTGGTAGTCAGAAGCCCTGGCAACCACGGAAGACAGGAAGCAGAGTAGGGCCCCAAAGGACATGCAACCAATGGCCTATTTCGTCCAATCAGGACCCATTTACAGTTCAATTGCTTCCTAGGAGACTACAAATTCTGAGTCCATCAATGGGTGAAACTATTCATTAGGTCAGAGTACTCGTGATTCAACTATCTCTGGAGTCCAGTTCTTTGTTGTTTTGTATTGTTTTCTGAGACAAAGATTCTCTGTGTAACAGCCCTGCCTGTTCTGGAATTCACTTTGTAGAGCTGGCTGGCCTCCAGCTCATAGAGGTCTTCCTGCCTCTGCCTCTTGAGCAGTGCCATTAAAGATTGTGTCACCACGCCTAGCTGTTTTGGTTTGGTTTTCGTGGAATCAAGTTCTTGATAAATTTATTAACATAAAAATAGAAGAATCCCGGACTGGATAGCTGCGTTACACACCTTTTATCCCAGCACCTGGGAGGCAGAGGCCAGTGGACCTCTGTGAGTTCAAGGCCAACCTAGTCTAGAGAGTGAATTCCAAGACAGCCAGGACTACAGAAAGAAGTCCTATCTCAAGAAAACAAAAAAACGATGTGTGTGTATGTGTGTGTGGGCATGTGTGTGTGTGTGTGTGTGTGTGTGTGTGTGTGTGTATGTGTGTGTGTGTTTGTATCCCAATCTAAATAAACCAATCTAGGTGTCTTTCAATCCAATTAGGCATCAAGAATCACCACCTCAGGTGGCCATTCCTTGCATTCCATTTGTGTCATTAGCAGACATATCTCCCAGCTTCTTGTACTTAAAGATTCATATGTGAAATCTTCAGAGAACTTGGGCCTTGGAGCTAGTGCTGGGATAGAGAGCTACAAGTGCCTGGAGTTGACACTCTTCCTACAATACAAGTCAGTAACAGGCTAGGTGAGAGTCCAGCATCTCCATTCTTGATAGACAGTCCTGTTCTCACTGCTCTTGTTCTGTTTATCTTCCTGATAAAACACTCATAGTCTAATCCTTCTGACAGCATTTCTTCCTCTGTGACTTTTGAGCTTCTTTTCCTTGAGTAGTATAATATTTACATTCATTGATTCGTTTCTTTATATGCAAGTGCAATATGTATTTCAGACAGCGTTTCTTCTAGTCCGGGTTGACCTTGAACTCACAATGTAGATGACCTTGAAGTTCTGATTCTTCTGCCTCTGCTGCCCCACTTCTTCTGTTGTTTTGTTAATAAACGTAAGAGGAACTATAATCAGCTTATTCTACAACTAATCACCTTTAGCCCAAGTATCAACCTTTTTGTCATTAATGTTTTAATTTTATTTATCTATTCATTTGTTTGTTTATTGTAGATTCTGAGGACAAAATCCAGGGCATACTGGGCAAGCTCTACTTCTGAGCCACGTTCGGCTTTAGTCGTGCTTATCTGAGTAACTTAATTTAGAAATGCTGTTGAAGGGTGTTGTGTTTTTCTAGTTGGCCCGTATCTAGTTTCGTTACACTGCCATCTGCATATACTGTTTGGAAATCACAAGCGCTGGAACTTATCAGGCGTCTGTGGTATCTACCTACAAGACCATTTATTTGTAAAGCTTCCCTATTTTGTTGGAAAGAATGCATAGCTCTCCTTGCCCACAGCACAATTCTCCTCATATCTGACAGATCAAGTTTGCTCACACAAATTTCTCTATCATAAGTACTTTTTTTTAAATGCAGTAACAATTTCAGGGAAAAAGGGTAGACTTTTTCATATGAGATCATAAATTTATTAGTTCCTCCTTGGAATTCTGTTGGTTTTGTTTCATATATTTTAGAGGCTTCGTTTCAGTGAGGCACATAAAATTCCCAGCTCTTCTAACTGCACACAGAGTCTCTTTCATTTATAATCACAGAGTCTTTTTTATCTCTGTAAATGCTTTTTGCACTAAGTTTGATAGGATCTGCTCCTGGAATTGCTGTCCTCTGCTTCTGTGTTCCTGCTGTTGCTATCGAGGCTGCTGTTATTGTTGTGTAGTCTGTACCCTGCAGCTCTGTCGTCAGCTTTTCAGGATGGTTGGATTACCATGTGTGTCTTGTACTGAGCAACAAATCATTAGATGCAGAGAAATCCAATGGCTTGGATCCTGTCTTCTGATTTGTAACTTAAATGGGTTCAAATTTATTACAAATATCAATAGCAGACATTTTCCCTTACTTTTTTGTGTTATTCTGATGTTAGTTTTGAGTGTTTTTTTCTTCTCTCTCTGCTCTCCTTTCTGTTCTACTTAATGATCCAACCTTTTTTTTTATTCCCCTCTGCCAAATTGGAAACTCTAGGTTTTATTTCTATTTTTAAATGATTATACTTATAATTCTTAAGTATTTTTGGAAACCTAAACTGCAAGAAATTATAAGAAACAAAATTCCCCAAATCTCAGTGTTTTCACCATCAGAAATGAATCACTTACTATTTTGACATTACTTTCAGAAAAAAATTCTATTGTTTTTATAAAAATGAAATATATTTATTATAAACTTCAAATAAAGCAATGAAGAAAGGTTAAAATGTTGTCTAGGGTGAAGAGATGGATCAGTTGGTAATGAGCTTACCTTGTAGCATAATGACCCAAGTTTAATCTCTAGGACTCCTGTAGAATCACTGAGTATTGTAGCAGAAATTTTTAATCCCAGCCCTAGGGAGGTTAAGACAGGAAGTTCCCTGGGCTCCTTGACTAGCTAGTGTGGCCTAATTGCTGAGCTCCAGGCCAGTGAGAGGCCCTGTCGCTTAGGGAGTGGAATGGTGTCACGTGCACACACATATGCATGTCCCATATGCATATGAGGTACCTGAAACTCCATCTCTGCTTACAGAGTCTCTTCTGTTTATAACCACAGTTACCTTGTTTTTTTTTTTTTTTTTTTTTTTTTTGTTATTTTGTCTTCCCCTTCCCCCCTCCCCCTTCCCTCAGGAGCTAAGACCCTAACTCAGGGCCTTGAGATTGCTAGGCAAGCGCTCTACCACTGAGCTAAATCCCCAAGCCCTGTTTATAACCACAGAGTTCTCTATCTCTATAAATGTGTGTAGGAGGGTATTAAGTTCTATAGCATCTGCTCCCAGATTGCTGTACACACTCTACATTTTACTATGAGGTAACACATGCAGTCTTTCTGAGTCTGGCTTACTTGCCTTTCATGGTAGTTTCTATGGCAAACTCCAGCCATTTCCCTGGAAATGACGTGACTTTGCTCTTCCTCACGGCCAACGGCCCCTTCCTAGTTTTCTGGATTCAACAGGTATTCCAAGGTAGACACAAATATAAAGATTGGAAGCTATCATCTACGTATGAGAGAGAGTATGTGGTGTTTTCTTTTAGGGTCTGGGTGTCCTTGCTCAGTATAACTTTGCTCAGTTCTATTCATTTTCTTGAAGTTTTCATGATTTTATTTTTCTTTGCAGTTGAGTTAAATCCCATAGTTGGCTAGTCTGTGTCTCATTGCCGGTAAGTTGAGGTTAGTTACAGTTAAGGTTTTTATTCAGAGAGACTTACTGATTCCTGTAATTTTGATTGTTGGTTTTCTGTGTAGCTTTGCTATTGCTTGATTCCTTTTTTTAAAATTCTCTTTTTATTAATATTAGGGATTTAGTGGTTATTGGATTGGATATGGTAGATTTCTTTATAGTTCCCATTTATTCATCTATGCTTTTCATTAAATTCATTTTGTTTTAAATTACATTTTTTAATTTTAATTTTTAAAATTTAACTGAAATATAATTACATCATTTTTCTTCTCTCTCTCTCTCTCTTTCTCTCTCTCTCAACACAAACATATACGTATGTAGTTATATGAATAAACATATAACTACAACTTGCTGTTTTGCCCATTCAGCGGCGTCTGCATGTATGTTTTCAGGCCTGACTACCTGCAAATATAATGGTATGTTTGTGGATTAGTAATAGTACTGGTAGTGGATAACCAACTAGGAGACTCATCTGTGGAAGACTAACTCTACCTCTCTCAGCAGTTGTTCATTGTTTGTAGCTCTTTATCTGGGGTGGGGACCCTTGAGTTCCACCCTATGGTGGGATGTCAACTGGTGTTGGAATTTTTCAGGTCTTGTTTAGGTAGCCATGTTGTTGAGACTTCATGGATCCAGCATAGCTAGAAGGTGCAATCACACAGCAGACATGCTGGTCAATATTTTCACCCGTGTTTCTGAGCTGCTCCCTGAGCCTTGGGTGCAGGACTTGTGCTATAGATAGATCGACTGGTGCTGAACAGCCCACAGTTAGTACTCCGCACTTTGATTAGTTGTGGCTTTCTGTTATGGTCTCTGTCTGCTTTAAAGAGAAGCTTCTTTGATGAGAAGTGAAAGCTACACTTATCAGGCTGGGCCAGAGCATAGAATGACTTATTGGTTTTGTTTGTTTGTTTATTGTTTTGTTTGTTTTGTTTTTTAGAACAAGATTTCACTATGTAATCCTGTCTAGGACTTGCTTTGTAGACCAGTAACCAGTAGACCAGGATAGTTTTGAACTCTGCCTATTTCTGCTTCCTGTGGACTGCAGTTAAAGGTGTGTACTATAATGCCAGACCTGAAATGTATTGCCTGCCTCTCTCTCCCTCCCTTCCTCCCCCCCCCCACGCATGTGCTCTTCTCATGCTCTCTTACTCTCTCGCTCTTTTTCTTTTCTGTTATGATTAAAGGCAGCCTGATTATCCCTCTACTCATGCTTTAGAGTCCTGTAGTTCTAGTTTGGGTATCACCACGTACCATAGTTTTTGCTTACCTTGACGCATCCGTATTTCATTGTCTATCTTACGAGATAGCTTTGCTGGATCCAGCAATCTTGGTTGGCAGTTATTTACTCTCCAGTTTTGCCATCCCATGCTTTCTTGCCCTTTAGGTTACAGACAAGAAATCTGATGTTATTCTAATGTATTTGCTTTTGCAGATGAGGTAGTGTTCTTTCTTATTGCTTTTAATATTGTGTGTGTATATAAATGTGTGTGTTGTTTTTATTTACATCATAACTATAATATGTAGTCAAAAGATTCTTCTCTTGTTATGTCTATTTGGGCTTTATATATCTCTTGAGTTTGAATGCTCATTTCTTTCTCTGTATTTGTGGACATTTTTTGGTATAATTTCACTAAAATTCTTTTTTGTTTGTTTTGTTTTGTTTTTTGTTTTTGTTTGTTTTTGTTTTTTCGAGACAGGGTTTCTCTGTGTAGCCCTGGCTGTCCTGGAACTCACTCTGTAGACCAGGCTGGCCTCGAACGCAGAAATCCACCTGCCTCTGCCTCCCAAGTGCGGGGATTAAAGGCGTGCGCCGCCACTGCCCGGCTTTCACTGAAATTCTTTATGCCATTGGTCTTTATCTCAGTTTCTTTATCCGGTGGACTCTTTGACATGGTCACTTATTCCTGTTTCAGAGTTCTTAGATGCCGTCTATGGTCCTGCTTCCTTGTCTCGTTTTCCCTTATTCATACTTGAGTGTGAAGTTTCTTGAGCCTTGTCCCCTATTCCCAATAGATACTCCCTCTTGTGCCTCGCTAATCCCACTAAATGAGGCTTTCTGCTGTGCATGTGTTTGATCTTCACTCAACTTTTCATTCCAGCATTTCTTTTTTTTTTGAGATTTTAGTTTTCCTCCTGGGAGTTCCTTCCTCCTTGGTGGCTTTCATCTATAGTACTAATTTTCTTACCCATTTTGCTGACTTTTCTTCTGTGTTGCTGGCTTTCCTCTCCAAGTTCTGGATTGAATTAATCTCCTTGCTTATAACCTCGTGGAGATTACTTACTGGTTTTACTGTTAAATGTTTGAAATTTTTATCTCGTACTTTATCTATTGCAGTATCTTTCAATACAGTATTGGAAAGTTACAATCTTTGTGAGATGATAATAGCTTTAATAATAGCTTTCCTTTTTCATATTTCTTTTATTTTTGTAATATAATTTGTGCATTTAAAAAAAACTTATCTCTTCTGTTTTATTTGAGAATCCTCTCATTGAACAGCCTGTTTTTGAGTGCTAAATCTCCAGCATTACTCACTGAGGTGAAAATAGCAGTAATATTAAATTGTTTGAGATAGAGAAATGTGCTATGAAGTTGAAAATCATGTAAAATGAATGTAACAAATACCAAATGAATGACATCAAGGAATAGGAGGAGAATTCAAGGTTAAACAAATGAAAAGAAAAAGAAATAGAGTGGGAAAGAAAGTCATAAAAAAGCAAGAAATTAGAAAATATGAAATAAATGAAGTTTAGTAAATTAATCTGTTGGAAGGTATCTTTGCATTGTGATTTCATAATATTAGATTTTTATGAAACATACTTGTGTTACGTTTTTAGCTGCTCCATTCATTTTTTTTTAACATAGGGGAAATGTTTTGTATTATATCTTTGAATATTTTTTCTATTAAAAATGTTCCCCATCCCGTGTGTGTGTGTGTGTGTGTGTGTGTGTGTGTGTGTGTGTGTGTGTGTGCATGTGTGAGAGCTCACACACATGCACATTTGGAGGTCTGAAGTTGATGTCACAAATCATCTTGGATTGTTATTCCAACCTTGATCATCGAGGCAAGATCTTTATTCAACCCAGAGCTTGCTGATGTGTCTAGTTTTATGAGCCATCTTACTCTGAGATACTCTGCCTTTGCCTTCTGAGTCTGGGATTATCATTGTATTGCTATGCCAAGCCCAGGTATTGCCCAGTATCTACAAGGGTTTCTGTAGATAGAAAGTCCAGTTTTCAAGACTGAGTAGTAAGTTCTTTAATTACTGAGGTTTTACGATTATATTTTGTTGGGTACAATGGCTCGGGATGTGGAGTGAAGTCCGCCCCGGTCACTTGTGGCCTCTGGGAGGGATGGGACATGTGCAGTTTGACCTTGTGAACCCGCCGCCCGCCCCCCCCCCCCCCCGGCCCACCTGGCGTGTGTCTGGCTGTGAGAAGCCCCCTTGGAAACACAAACCAGAGGTGGGGGAGGCAGCCTCGTGTTTTCCTGGCTCTGTCAGGTTCCCATGCTCTTGGGCACCGCAGACGCTGCTGGATACCTCGGAAGAGCTGAGAACGAAGTGGGGACCCGCATGTGGGGCTGAGAAGGGGGAGAAGCGGGGAAGGGAAGGAACGCCGCCAGATCCCAAGGGGAGACAGTGGTGCAAGGCTTGGGTGCCAGCTAGCTGTGTTGGTTGGTTGGGTGGCTACCATGGCTGGGAGCGCTGGGACACCTTTGGTGGGAGGCTAGACAGCGGCTCTTAAGGCAAAGGCTGGTTCCATTGTTCCCCATGGTGGATGAAGAGAGACAGTCCAGGGTTTCAGTGCATTTATTGTCATGGCAGGAGTGGCATGAGTGAGACCATACCTGCCCCTGACCTCAGGGAGGGGCGATGTTGAAATAGTTACTGGGAAGTGGAGTGGCTAAGCCTCTAGGTGCCTCATTAACATGGGAATGTCTTGAGGCTACATGGCCAAGCCTCTACCTTTAGAGGGGGCCTAGAGGGGCATTCCCTTTTTACATGACCAAATGTCACAGACCTATGGAGAGATGTAGCCACGTGTCAGGAGCTGTTTCTAGGAGCATGGTAAACGCCTGCCATTCCTTATACGGTTTTTACACCCTGTTGGGCCCACAGGGTTTAAACTTTAGCTCTACCAGAAATCAGGCTGCCTTTCAGCGCCCCACAATATTTTACACATCATAATTGCATATGTCTGAAGCAAGGAAGCCTCTGAACAGAATTTATAATCTAATCCTGAGTGTGTGTGTGGGGGGTGTCTCAGGCAGTCTTTTGATGTACTTTTAATATCATGGTGACTCGAGTAACTTCCGGTGGCAGCCGGGAACCTCAGCTTGGGCCACAGGGCTCCACAGCTAATCAGCGCTGGGACAAAGATCCCTCTCAGGAGATCGCAAGACCCCTGCAGGAGAGGGCCAAAGACACGCCCCACAGCTCACCAGGTACTGCCCCGAACCCGAGAGACACAGGGACCGAGATCAGACCTGGTGCCACAGCTCTCAAAACCCAAACACCTCTCAGAGAGAGCTGGTCTTCAAGGAGTACTGACACAGAGACCTGCAGGAGGGGCAAGCAACAACCAGACAGAGTAAGATCAGCTAACAACAGAGTCAACAAGATGGCAAAAGGCAAGGGTAAGAACATAAAGAACAGAAACCAGGAGTACTCTGCACCATCAGAACCCAGCTCTCCTACCACAGCAAGCCCTGGATACCCCAACACACCAGAAAAGCAAGACTCAGATTTAAAATCATTTCTCACGAGGATGATAGAAGACTTTAAGAAAGAAATGAATAACACCCTTAAAGAAATGCAAGAGAA
>JAPYYD010005452.1:0-12104 GCA_028551405.1 Uromys caudimaculatus | reverse complement strand
AATTTGTATCCCTTTGACCTCCTTTTGTTGTCTAATTGCTCTAGCTAGAACTTCAATTACTATATTGAATAGATAGGGAGAGAGAGGGCAATCTTGTCTAGTCCCTGATTTTAGTGGGATTGCTTCGAGTTTGTCTCCGTTTAGTTTGATGTTGACTACTGGTTTGCTGTATATTGCTTTTACTATGTTTAGGTATGGGCCTTGAATTCCTGATATTTCCAGGACTTTTTTCATGAAGGGATGTTGAATTTTGTCAAATGCTTTTTCAGCATCTAATGAAATGATCATGTGTTTTTTTTTCTTTGAGTTTGTTTATGTAGTGGATTACATTGATGGATTTCTGGGTATTGAACCATCCCTGCATCCCTGGGATGAAGCCTACTTGATCATGATGAATGATCATTTTGATGTGCTCTTGGATTCGGTTTGTGAGAATTTTATTGAGTACTTTTACATTGATATTCATAAGGGAAATTGGTCTGAAGTTTTTTTCTTTGTTGGGTTTTTGTGAGGCTTTGGTATCAGTGTAACTGTGGTCTCATAGAAGGAATTGGGTAGTGTTCCTTCTGTTTCTATTTTGTGGAATAGATTGAAGAGTATTGGTATTAGGTCTTCTTTGAAGGTCTGATAGAATTCTGTAGTGAACCCATCTGGTCCTGGGCTTTTTTTGGTTGGGAGACTTTTAATTCCTGCTTCTATTTCTTTAGGCATTATGGGACTGTGTAGATGGTTTATCTGATCCTGACTTACTTTTGGTATTTGGTATCTGTCTAGAAAATTGTCCATTTAATCCAGATTTTGCAGTTTTGTTGAATATAGGCTTTTGTAGTAGGATCTGACGATTTTTTGAATTTCCTCAGAATCTGTTGTTATGTCTCCCTTTTAATTTCTAATTTTGTTAATTTGGATCCTGTCTCTGCGCCCTCTCATTAGTCTGGCTAAGGGTTTATCTATGTTGTTGATTTTCTCAAAGAACCAACTTTTGGTTTTATTGATCCTTTGTATCAAAAAATGGGGAACAGAGCTAAACAGAAAATTCTCAACTGAGGTAATTCGCAGGGCCGAGAAGCACCTAAAGAAATGCTCAACATCCCTTGTCATCAGGGAAATGCAAAATCAAAACAAGTCTGAGATTCCACCTCACACCAGTCAGAATGGCTAAGATCAAAAGCTCAGGTGATAGCAGATGCTGGCAAGGATGTGGAGAAAGAGGAACACTCTTCCATTGTTGGTGGGATTGCAAGAATATACATGGAGGGACCCATGGTGCTGGCCACATATGTGGCAGCGGAGGGCCGTGTTGGCCATCAGGGGGAGGAGAAGCCCCAGTAAAGGGGAATGTCAAGGTGGGAATATGGGAGTTGGTAGGTAGGTGGGTGGGAGGTGGAATTCCCTCATAGAGGTGGGAAGGGCTAGGGGATAGGTGGTTTCCAAAGAGGAGACCTAGAAAGAGTGAAACATTGGAAATGTAAATAAAGTATCAAAAAAAAAAAAATCCAGGTGGCTATGCTTGGTGGCAAGTACGTTTTAGTCACTTTACCATATCACCAGTCCTCCAAACAGAACAGTGGTTCAAGTTGTCAGATTTAAAGATAAATTCCAGCTATTTCTTTTACTTTAACAAATACTTATGTAGAAGCAGTGTGATAATTTAATGAATATACTGTGCAGTGATCAAATAAGAATTCCCATCACCATTTTATACCACTTAGATTGGAGCACTCAAACTTCTATTTCCTTACAACATATAAAATAGACTTTTTATAACAATAATCAGGATAATATCCTGCAGATATTATGAAACTACAAATAAGTTTTTGTGAAAATTTCCAGTCTTATTTCTAGATGCTAACTACTGCACCTCTAGAGGTCATTTATACTTAGTCATTGAAAGATATGTTTTAAACGTTTGCACAAGTGAATGCATGTGGTGTTTGACTTTAAGTCTTTGATGTCTTACATGTAAAACAGTGTCACATAACACAATTTACTTGCAGAAAATAAAAAGTTGCTTTCTGTTTATGCCTTAGCAATTTCACTTGGAGAATGTATTCCACCTCCGTTAAATCGCACATCCAAGATATGTTTTCACTCCCATGTTTGCCACTACATTATTCACAATAGATTGGTATTGTTTTAAACTATGTCCATCAGGAGATAAATGAAGAAAATGTTGTGGATATGCACTATGGATATTATTCAGCAACAAATCATACAGCATGTCTTGTATTTCAAACTTGTACAAAAATCCAGAGAACCGTTTAATGAACACTTGCATCCAGCAACTCAGAATAAAGAATCCTCATGTTTCCTTCCAGTCTGAGCTGGTACCCTGAGAAGACCTAGTGCACTAACTTCACAGTCAGTCCTACAACACCCAGAGGAAGCTCAACTCCAAAGTGCTCTAACATGCCCAGGATCATAGGATCAGAGGTGAGGAGGCCACAACATCTGCCCCAACACCAGGAGTAACTGGAACCAGTGGGATCTAGGGACTCAGGAATCATGCTCAGCCAGTGGCACAGGTTCCTTCTAGTCTGAGCAGGTGCCCTGAGCAGACCTTGGACTCTAACTCTGCAGACAGTCCCACAACACTCAGCGGAAGCTCCACTCCCAGGCACTCTAACAAGTCCAGGATCACAGGATCACAGGATCACAGGATCACAGGAGCTTGGACACATCAGGATCTCTGGGTCCCAGAGGCAGCTTGACTCCCAGGAGCTCAGACACACCCAGAATCTTAAGATCACAGGATCCCAGAATCACAGGATCACAGAGCAGCTGGACTCTGAGGAGTTCTGACACAAATAGGATCACAGGAAGGACAGGCTCCAGTTAGATACAGCAAGGGCAGGTAGCACTGGAGATAAGCAGATGGCAAGAGGCAAGCATAAGAACATAAACAACAGAAACCAAGGTTAGCTGGCATCATCAGAACCCAGTTCTCTCACCATAGCAAGTCCTGGATGCATCATCACACCAGAAAAGCAAGACTCGGATCTAAAACTACTTCTCATGATGATGATAGAGGACTTTAAGAATGACTTAAATAACTCCCTTTTTAAAAAGTCAGGAGAATATAGATAAACAGGTAGAAGCTCTTAAAGAAGAAACACAAAAATCCCTTAAAGAATTACAGGAAAATACAATCAAACAGGCAAAGTCAAAACCATCCAATATCTAAAAATTAGAAATAGAAACAATACAGAAATTACAAAGGGAGACAACACTGGAGCTAGAAAACCTAGGAAAGAAATCAGGAGTCATAGATGCAAGCATCACCAACAGAATACAAGACATGAAAGAGAGAATTTCAGGTGCAAATGATACCATAGAAAATATTGACACAATAGTCAAAGAAAATGCAAAAAGCAAATCACCTAACCCAAAACATCCAGGGAATCCAGGACTCAATGAGAAGATGAAATCTAAGGATAATAGGTAAAGAAGAGAGTGAAGATGCCCAACTTAAAGGGCCAGTAAATATCTTCAACAAAATTATAGAAAACTTCCCTAATCTAAAGAAAGAGATTCCCATGAACATAGAAGAAGCCTACAGAACTCCAAATAGACTGGACCAGAAAAGAAATTCCTCCTGTAACATAATAACAAAGCACCAAATGCTCTAAACAAGGAAAAAATATTAACAGCAATAAGGGAAAAGTCAAGTAACACATAAAGGCAGACCTATCAGAATTACACCAGACTTCTCACCAGAGACTATGAAAGCTAGAAGATCCTGGGCAGGTCTCACACAGAACCTAAGAGAACACAACTGCCAGTCTAGGCTGCTATACTCAGCAAAACTCTAAATTACCATAGGTGGAGAAACTAAGATATTTCAGGACAAAACCAAATTTACACAATATATTTCCACAAATCCAGCCCTACAAAGGATAATAGATGGAAAACTCCAACTCCAACACAAAGAGGGAAACTACACCCTAGAAAAAGCAAGAAAGTAATCTTCTTTCAACAAACTCAAAAGAAGTTATGCACAGAAACATAATTTCACCTGTAACAACAAAAATAACAGGAAGTAACAGTCACTTTTCCTTAATACCTCTTAACATCAATGGACTCCATTCCTCAAAGAAATGACATAGACTAACAGATTGGATACTTAAACAGAACCCAGCATTTTGCTGCATACGGAAAATGCACCTAAGTGATAAAGGAGTACACATGAGGGGACTCATGGCTCCACACAGAGGATGGCCTTCTCAGGCATCAAGGGGAGGAGCGGTCCTTGTTCTTATGAAGGCTGGATAGGTGCCCCATTGTAGGGGAATTCGAGGGCAGGGAGGCGTGAGTTGGCAGGTCGGTGGTGGAACACCTTCATAGAAGGGGGGGAAGGGGTTGGTATAGGGTGTTTCCAGGAGGAGGAAGGGAACTGGCAAAGGGGATAACATTTGAAATGTAAATAAAATATCCAATAAAAAACAAACAAACAATAAGAATCCTCACAAAGCCAGTTTTATACATAGATTCACTTATTAGCCTTACTAGGTAAATTTCATACAAATATCAGATATTATAGTTATATATTTAAGTGCACACAATAGAAACTGAGAAATTACAAAATATTATGTATTTCTTTTTTAAAGTCACCAAATATAGAATCACTATATAAAATTCTACAATTGGCTTAGTCTTTTCTCTGTTTAACAAATTGTTCGGTATGATCTAAGATAAAAATTCTGCTATTTATTTTGTATATATTTTCTCTTTGTTAAAATATATTCACTCAATATATTTTATCATATTTCTCTTCCTCTAATTCCTTCCATATCTTTCTGATTCTCTATCCTCTCAATTTAATGCTTTTTCTTACATAAAAACAAATCAAAACACAAAACACACACACACACACACAAAATCAAAACAATGACTACCCCAACAAAACAGAAAGTAAAAGTAAAAATCAAACAAACAAGCAAAATACCAATAAAAATGTACCCACTCAAAACAAAGTGAAACAAAAAGTCCACTGTTCTTTTTGTGTTGGCCAAATGATCTTGGATATAAAGTCTGACCTGGAGTGTGTTTGATAAATCCAGTGATATTACATTGAAAAATAAAACTGATCTTCCCTTTACCAAAAGCTTGGAGCCAACCATCAGACTGAGCTTGGAGACCCTGGTAGGGGAACTGGCAGAAGGACTGGCGGAGTAGAAGGGGATTGCAACTCCAGAGGAAGAACTATGTCTGCTGGCTGGACCACCCAGTGCTCACAGGGACTAGACCACCAACCAAAGAGTGTACCGGCTTCATGGAACCATGGCTCCAGATGCGTATGTAGCAGAGGATGGCCTTGTCTGACATCAGTGGGAAGGGGGGCCCTTGGTCCTGTGGAGGTTTGATGCCTCAGAATTGGGGGATGTTAGAGCAGTGGGGTAAGAGGGGTTGGGTCGGGGAGCACCCTCATAGAGGCAAATTGGAGGGCAGAGGGGGGTTGTGGAGGGGTAACTGGGAAGGAGGATATAATCTGAGATGTAAATGAATGGAATGATTAATAAAATAAACAAAAAAGCTAGCTATTAAAGGAGCTTCTGTGTCTACTCCGTCTTTCAGGCTTGAATCTGTCCAAGTTTTGTGATTTCATGTGTGTATCCATCCTACTGTGTGCCCTGGCTTTTACAATCCTTTTACCTCTTCCTCATAAGTCCTTGAGCCTTTAAGTTAGGGGCTTAATGAAGACTACAATGTAAGACTGATTACTCCAAGGTGTCTCACTATCTGTGCATTTTTCTGCCCAGAGTATCTGTGTTAAGCTACTGTAAGGAGAAGCTCCTATGATGTGGGTTAGCTAGGCAGTGATATATATGGATTTAGCAGTATGTCATTAGGACTCTTTCTGCCTTGTTCCTTTAGCAGAATAGTATTAGGTGTTCCCTTAGACCCATGAATCATCTAGTTAGTTTTAGGTTCTAAACCACTTTTGCAGTATCAGGCCCATAGAGTATACCTAGGGCCAAATTAATAAACTTGGTTACTCTCATAACATGTGCATCACCATTACATCATTTTATCTTGAGGTAGGTTACTCTTTTATGTCATAGTGTTTGTATGTGGGTGATATGGATGGTTACCTTTCTCCCCTGGTAGTTTTCAGATCGCCTTCCAGCATCATGACTGCTAGTTAATAGTGGTGAAGATTCTAGCGAGGCTCCAACTTGACTACCTTATTTTTAATGATATAAATAAGTGCTGTTTTCAGCAATAGGGCCTTAACAGCAGGCTGTGAATAGCAACCAATAGTTTGGAAATAGTTTGTGAGGTTTTAGAGGGTTTATGGAACCCTTTGGCTAATGACTCAATGAACCGTAACCCATTACTACCACTGGAGGCTTTACTCGATGGCATAAGTTGGAACCTATTTCTATTATTTGTTGGCTCCAATGGCATTATTTTCATAGATGTATAGATTTTTGGGAGTGTCCACTGTGTGGGTTTCAATAATTGCCTTTAGTTTTATCTATTCCTCCCCATATTCATTTCTAAACTTATTTTATTTATTTACTTTAAAATTGATATTCCTAACGAACGGGAAGGTCTTAGTTCACATATAGTATAATTTTCTGGATATTTTCGTTGGTCAATCTCCATTATCAATATCATTGAATTGCAAGTTCTTCAAAGATTAAAAAAAACACGCTTTAGTGTGTATCTGAGAGAGTGTGTACAGAGAACATTAGCTTAAAACTGAAGGACTTCCTGAGGTATAGATGGTACATCTCTGCAGGCTGAGAGTGCAGGTAGATTGAATGAAATACAAAAATAGTAAGGCCAGCTAATTCTGCCTCTTCTTTTGGATACTCTTTGTATGTGATTCCCAATCACTCTCTTCAGGCCATGATGAACAGAATGGAAACTTTTGAAATCAAGTCCAAGGACATGTCTTCCACTTGAAGCTGCTTGTGTGGTATTTGTTATATCAGGAAAAATAAACAAATAACAAATGTGACTAGCTTATTTTTCAACTTGACTGGATTAGAAGTTGCCTGCAAAATATTGTGCAGATCATTTCTGGTGTGTCTGTACAAGTGTTGTTTAGGTATGATGTGTTTGTGGAAAGTGAAGGGCAGGAAATGATCAATCTCGTATGTAGGTCTCACTGTCCAAAATGCTTAGATCACAGAAGAGAATGCAAATGGAAAAGGCACATTTGTCTACAAACTTGAATTTTTACAAGTAGGTGTGTTTTTGGTGTTGTTATAACCCATTGACACCTGACTCCATTGTCTTTATCCAGGTGATTAGAATCTCATGTAAGGATCTCTCCAGGGAGCACACAGGCTTTCAGCTTTAGGCAGTGATACATCACTGTTACTATTAAACTGAGGATTCTAGCTTCTTAGAGTCAGCAGCTGCTAGTTTCTTCAATTCTATGACCTGCAGATTGGTCATTTGGGGCCTATCAAAATTCTGATTGTATAAGCAATCTAATTAATCCTGGCTTATAAAGATGCATGGATCCTTATTGGTTGTTTTCTTTTAAAGAGCCCTGAATGATTTATCATATGCATCAAATATCCTCATAATGTTATACAATTATTATCACTACCTATTTTTGTCTTATTTAAAGGAAACTATTTATTATAAGTAACCCTGTTTCCTCTCTTCCAATTCATTGACAACCAAAATGTTTAATGTCTCACTTATTTTGTTTGCCTAGCTACCACATGAATGTAGAGGTCTCAGAAACTCGTGACATAGGAAATATGTTTCTATCTGATTAAGAATCAATATCCAGATTAATATGATTAAGCAATATTCATTGCCTTTGAAACAAAGATATCTTATGTGACTATTATGGTTAGGTTGATGTGATGTCTGTTACTTTCTCTTTAATGTAAGAATGTTTGGAGCATAGTTATATTTCTCAGAACGATCACTAGTTCGTTGACACTTTAAACATCAAAGCTAAAGACAGCTGTTTTTCATTTGTTTTGATCATGTTGTACCTTATATTTGGAAAAGGTTATTAGACTGGCTTATTTCTTTGTACTCATCCTGTGGTGAGTTCTCATTGATTTTATCATGACCATAAAAGAAAGACTTGTTGTTTGCTGGGATTTACTTATGCTTTATTGTAACTTCAGCTCTCTGAGTTTTGCATCAATTGTCTTCTGCTCCTGTGCTTCAGAATTCTGTTGTGGACTGGTACACCCAAATCTGAAACAGAAGTCTTATCACTATATTATTCCTAGGTAGATTCAACTAGAAATTATTTGACCTCTGTTTTAAACAACTACACTGTGTGTGTTAGTGTGATCTCACCATTTGAGATAAGATATACTTACCACTATGCCCTGTGTTCCTATAAGCAAGTGGTACTTCAATATCAGCAAGTGGGGTTGCTATACTTTACTTTGAGATAGTATTTATGATAATCAATTTAAGAAGGAGAAATGTTTAAGTTGAATTACAATTTTAATTCTAAGCATCATAGTTCCCTTCAATGCCTGTATCAGGAGCAGGACAAAAAATGTGCTCAATTTGTAGATAGAAGGGAGAAGTGTGTTGTAGAGGAGAGAATGTAAAAGAATAAAAAGAGAGAGAAATGAGCACACCATTTCTTGAAGAATGACAACTGGACTCCAGTCACAGTTTCTACCAACTCACATTTTGTAAGTATTACATCATGAACCAGGACTTTATAACAGGAAGCATTTGAAATTTCCTATTGTACAAATTATAGTAGCAGAGTTCATTCCGAAAAGGATGTTGAAAAAAATGTGTTCTTTTCTGCCTAGTGCTTGCGATCCAGAGTCATAAATAAAGGAACAGAGTTATTTGAAGTGTCGGACTTGGCTATTTTATTGGAAATTTTTCTAGATGAAAAACTAAAATGTTCTTTAACTTAAAAGGTTATTCTTCAGTTTTTAGGGTAGTTTTAAGAAACAGAATAGTTGGGAATGGAAACCAAATGATTCAGTGCAGTGCATCTCTGCCATAAAGAATCCATCCTATGTCCCAGTATAGGGGAATGCCAGGGAAGGAAGACAGGAGTGGGTGGGTGGGTGGGGGAATGCCCTCATAGAGGCAGGGGGAGCGGGGATGGGATAGGGGGTTTCCAAAGGAGAGACCTGGAAAGAGAAAAACATTTGAAATGTAAATAAAGTATTAAATTAAAAAAACTAAGTAAAAAACTATTAATATATAAAGTGATTCTAACATGCATGCATGTGTGTGTGTGTGGTGTGTGTGTGTGTGTGTGTGTGTGTGTGTGTGTATGTGTATCTGGATGAGTGTGCATGCATGGGTTACATGGGTGTATGGGTGCATGTATGCCTGTGTGCGTGTGTGCGTGTGTGTGTGTGTGTGTGTGTGTGTGTGTGTGTGTGTGTGTAGTATAAATGGGAAGAGATACATGACAAATACTAAAGGAATTTCAAAAAAAAAAAAAAAGCATGCATCCTAATGTCCAAGGGAATTAGAGCTGTCTATATTTTACTTGAACTTCCACAGAAGAAGTATTCGAGATCAATTTATCTCAATTAATATGAACTTGCATGACCTAAAAAACATGGAAAATTTAGGACTGTATGCATTTTACATTTTGGGATATGTATTGGCCATTTTCATTTATTTTCTTTCATTTCATTCATTAAATTTGTATTATTTGAAGTACTCATGGAATTAAACCACGACTATTGATATTAACTTAACTTCTCCAAGAACTGCTAGTGCTTGTGGCCCGTATCCCTCCAAGTGCTGTGCTTCTTCATATTTACCAAGTTCAGTCGGTATTGCCCAAGTGCACAAGGATAGATGGCCATTCACTGAAGTTAGATAATCTAACAGTGTTATTTCCACAAATTGATTCTCCCTCCCAAAGTAGCTTTCCACTCCCTATAATTTTACCTATAACCATGTGTCCCCCTCATGTAACTCTCTTCAAACCAACCTAGAATTTAGATTGTCTTGATCTTGTGCAGGTCCTGTGTAAGTAACCTGTGTCCTTGTGAGCTGATTTATGTGACAGCCAAACCATGTCTACAGATTCAGCATTGTATAGCTCTAACCCTGCTTCCAAGACCTTATCTTCCTTCTCCACTGCTCTTGCATAAGGTTCCATATACCTGGAATTGTGGAGGCTTGATGTAAATGACACAATTGCAGGTGAGTTATTTATAAGCATCACTTGGACCAGTTACCACAATCCTCTGTAAAGAGCTTAATGACCAAATTTGAAAGCTCACATATTTATGAATACAAATATAAATATTTCAAAGACAGTTCCCCCTTCACAAACACACACCCAGTCTATGTTCTCCCTAATCATGGGCATTTGATGAGGCTTACAGTACATGTATGAAATTCTTCCAGTGAAGTCATCCATGTAATCAATCAGAAAGCTGATATACATTCCCATAACCTCCAGGTCTCTATTGAACTAGTGCTCAAACTTTCCCAAGCAGATAAGTACAGATGAGATCACTGATGCCTTTTCTGTCCTAGAAGCTTCCATAGCATCTTCTGGTCCAAAGTAAGCATCCATAGAGACAGATTTTTTTTTTTTTTGATAAGGTCAATATTTGTTTCTACATATTCTGCATGAAAAGTGGTGTCTTCAACAATAGCATCATATCATCTTATTATGATGGATAAGCAAGAGCAAGAGCAACATCCTGTGTTACTCTGAGTGTCTCTGGGTACTTCCCAGGAAATAGTTTGTACGGGATAGTCCATAGCTGGTACTGAGATTTTCATTTAAAAACTCACACCTACTGTTAGCAGTTTGTCCACATGTGCATGTTACTTATTTTCAATATCTCTTTAAAAAATTATATATTTTTAAATTAGCTCACAAACGTGTACATTTTCTTATGGCATTGTCAATTCTTAGTTTGACTAGCCCACCTCTAGCATCTCTCCTCTATAATCTCATAGCAACATTTAAATTATAGCCTCCCACTTTCATGTGACCTGTGTTATGCTATCCACTCTCATTAAATTTTTCTTGTATTGAAAGACAAAAGGTTTCCATATGGTTTTCATGCATCTTCCTTTTGTTTAAACCTGTTAAAACGTCGTCTCCAATGCTACTCCACAATGTTTGACTGTTGCTAGGTAAAGTAATCCTCAATGCCTAAAGAAAGTCACTACCAGTGACCTATTTCTAGTTTCTTGATGGTACATGTTTTCACTTTAAATATTTAAAATATAAGATTTAAAGTTAGAATTATTACATGAAGGAGAACATATGGTGTTTATTGTCCAGGTCTGGATAACACCACTGTCCATATTATTTTTATTTCTATATATTCATCTAGAAATTTTTTGATTTCAACTTTCTTTACAATTTACTAACATTCCTTGAGATTAGATATAGATATAGATATAATGTCACTATCTATTCTCTCTCTCTCTTTATATATATATATATATATATATATATATATATATACACATATATACACACATTTCTATATACATCTATATACATATATATATAATGTTATATATATGAATGTTACTATTTATTCATCATTTGATGGTCATTTTGCTTGATTCAATTACCAAGCTACTATAAATGAACTATGGATGAATATGGGTGGAAGTGCATCTCTATATAAAAATATAAAGCCCTTTGTCTATATATCAAGGAGTGATGCTATGAGATAATATGGGATTTCTATTCCCACAGCTTTGGAAAAATTCAAAACAAATTTCCAAAATGGCTTCACTATTTTGCACCTGCCCACTAACAGAATGTAAAGGTTCTTTTCCTTAAATTCATGCCAGTATTTGTAGTCATTTGTTTTCTTTTCTTGGTTATTTAGACTGTGGTGAGATGGACTATTTTTTAAGTAGTTGCAATCTACCTGATGAGTAAGAATATTGAACATTTTAAAATATCTTTTCTAACCATTTATATTTATAGTTTTCAAACCTTTGAATCCAGTAACAATGCTCTTTTAAAAATCAGGTTGTTCATTTTATTCACCTTAATTTTAAACAAAGGAGCTAAAACCACTCAGTGGAAAAAAGACAGCATTTTCAACAAATGGTGCTGGTTCAACTGGCGGTCTACATGTAGAAGAATGCAAATTGATCCATTCCTATCTCCTTGTACAAAGCTCAAGTCCAAGTGG
>JAPYYD010005451.1:0-12107 GCA_028551405.1 Uromys caudimaculatus | reverse complement strand
GATGTGCCCTAGATGCTGCATGATGGTGATACTGCAGGGATGTGGGCACACAGATGTGCCCTAGATGCTGCATGATGGTGATACTGCAGAGATGTGGGCATGCAGATGTACCCTAGATGCTGCATGATGGTGATACTGCAGGGATGTGGGCACACAGATGTGCCCTAGATGCTGCATGATGGTGATACTGCAGGGATGTGGGCACGCAGATGTGCCCTAGATGCTGCATGATGGTGATACTGCAGGGATGTAAGCATGCAGATGTGCCCTAGATGCTGCATGATGGTTAGTTAGGATAAACATCCTAGGAATGGCAAATGGAATGCTGTGAAGCCCAGAGAACTCTCTAACATTAGCATTTCTCTCTTATAATTAATTAAGCAATGGGTTTCATTATAACATCTTCATACTTCTGTTTCATTGTACTTGATTCTGATATGTGTCCCTCCCTCTCAACATAAGCAGGTAAGCAAGAAGACTCCATAGAACTAAACATGAACCTAAAAATTTTGACATACCAAATAACACAACATTTTTACGTAATCATAGATCTGAACACAAATTAAATTTACAAAAAATTATAGGAAAAAAACTTTATCTGTTGTAGTAGTAAGGAAATATTTCTTATAGCATACATATCCTAATTATTAAACTCAAAATTGATATGCTGAACCTAATAAAAAGCCTTATGTTAATAATGGCCTGGCTAAGAAAAATAAAAATAGGCACAAAGAAGCTATTTAGCTTAAATAACATTGGTAAGAATATACCATTAATCTTATAACTCAGCAACAATGACAAAAACAAAACAAACAAACAAACAAACAAAAAACCAAAGACCAAAAATCAAAACCCAATACACTTTTAAGTGAGGGGAAACTAACGGGCATATAACAGACCACAAACCACCGAGGAGAACTCGGGGTGCTCACCACAATCACATGTTGAGGAGATTAAAAGAAAACTCAGGAAAAGACCAATGTATGTTACTAAAATATGCCTTACACATACACACACACACACACACACACACACACACACACACACACACACAAATGCTGGCAAGAACAATCTAGAGTTGCTTCTCTTATACACTGCTTTAGGGGATATTTAACACCACAGCACCTTTCAGAAAATTTGTCAATTTCTCAAAAAGTTGAACACATTTATTTTTGACACAGAATAGACACGTAAATAAATGGAACTGAGGTATTAATTTTAAGATCACATAGAACACTATATACCTTGAGCCTCCCCAATGTAATGGAATTATGAATATAGAACAAGTTATGTGGTAGGTGCCCATGAAGCCAGCACTTGGGTTTATACTACTGTTGGAGTCAGTGGTATCACAAGTTCTAGCGGAGCCTGGGCTACACAGAGTTCCAGGCCAACATGAGATATGTATGACTCTGCCTCAAAATTAAGTTATTAACCAAATAAAGATAGCAAGTAGGTAAAAAAAAAAAATTAATGTGTACTAATAAACCTAAAAAGTATTTTGTCAAAGATAGATACCTATATGGACATATATAGATAAAGTACCAGAAACAAAGAAACAACAGGATAGCTGTGTGTGGCACACTTGTAATCCCAGAACTGAGGAGGTCTAGGCAAGAGGATCAGGAGTTCAAGTTAAGTCTCAGCCACCCAGTAAGATACAGGCCAGCTCGGATAACATGAGACTCACAAAAACAAACAACTAAGTAAGTCAACAGGGGCAGAGAGGTGGCCCACACTGGCTGTGAGGCTGTTTGCAAACAACATTACCAGAAGTCACTCTTCTGAATTTCATCAGTGTTGGGACAAATACAGTTAGTAAGCCAGATCCACAGTTTCTACATCCAATGAATTATTAATAAAGAAATGTTTGTAAAAAAACGAAACTGCACCTGTTTTCCATGTGTCCAGGTACTTTACAGTGAACACAATTTCTTAAGCTGTGGTCACATTGTGTGTATGGCACTGCACTATGTTAAGAGATTCGGCTTCAGCCTATTTAAAGTACACAGCAGCTGTGCAAAGTTATATGCAAATAGGAAACAGATTCTCATGGCTACTAGGAGAAGAGGAGCTAGAACCAGACTCCCATGAATGTCTAAGGTAGGTGGTATATGTCATGGAACACAGAGTCTCAATTTCATTTCCAGAGAGAGGTCAGAAGATTCTTGATGAGATATTTCTAAAATACCATTTCCCTTTTTGTAATCACCTAAGATCATAAGATAAGGCTGTCCGCCTTACCGTGAGGCTTCTATGATCCCAGTACTTCAACCGGCCTTTGTGTTTACAGTTAAGCTGGTAACAAGTCAGGAACATTTTAGCACAGGCAAGCTATCACATATATATAGATTTCTGTGTAACTGTAATGAAGTTAAAGTCAATTTAGTGTGCCACACAGTACAAAGACAATCCTCACAGGAGGCTACATATGAAGAAAATCACCTATCATCATGAAATTTAGTATAAGATCCAAGCTAGATATGGCAATTTAGTTAGCAAAACAATCATACTGAAATATTAAGCTGATGTTGTTCATTTCAAATTTATTAACTATAAATGTTTAAATTTATTTGTTTTATAATTATGTGAGTGTATATTTACTATATATACTTTATATTATATAAAATATATTTGTATAAGGTATTTATGCCTACTTCATATTTATACATATATGGGTAATACTATTAAAAGTGCAAAGTTTGATTGAAATTTTATCTTGGGACATGTGGCACACTGGGCTGATCTAAAACACAGAAATTATGAATTAGATATATTATTATAAATACATACATCCACACACAGACATAACAAAAGCATACTCAAAAGAAAGGCACTCATTGGTTCCTAGAAATAGACAAACTAAAAGCCAGAGAAGCCTGAGCCTAAGCTGGCTTGTCTCCAATCTAGACAGGCGTGCAGTCAGAATTGTCCAACAGCTATATACCAAATTTTAACGCTAATACAGTTCTAGAGCCTAGATAGTAAAGAGCCTGACAAGCTGCGTTTTTATTGAAAGGTCATTAGGACGCAATGCAATGGAGCTTTGTCTCCTCTGTACAGCTGGTGGGAGTGGAAGTTGGCTTACTAGGAGGAAATTAATTGCAAGCCTGGGTTTGATGTTGGAATTCATGATGGCCACACAGTATAGGAATCCCTAAGCTACACTCTGAATACAGACTGGTCCTAGACTGGTGAGACACCTGAGATAGAACCAACACTGAGTGTAAAGCATCTGTGAGGATGCTTTGATTATCTGAAAGTCAGAAGTTTCCATTGGGTGTGAGATTGCTCCCATTAAAGATCAGCAAAAAAATCCAAAATTAAATCTGGTTAAATAAACAACTGCTCAGGAGGGAAAAAATCTTAAAGAAAATAAGGAGCACAGAAACCTGGGATTAAAAAAAATCTTTTTAAAGGGACAATAAGTACATGTTTATATGGTAACACAAAAGGTAATACATCATAGTGAAATAATAAACCCCTGCAAGGGAGACTGAGATTTCCAGGAAAGTATTGTTGCTGATATTGAAAATCAATGGTGACAACACTGGAATACGGGTTCTTGCTATGCTAAGCCTGAGGCAGGAAGACCAGTACAGGTTTGAGAAAAGTCTGGGCTACAAAGTAAGCTCCAGGCTAGCCTGGGCTACAGAGTGAGCATTTACATTAAAAACAAACAAACAAACAAACCCAAAACAATAAAAAAAATAAAACATTCCAATGTGTCAGATACAACGGAGTGAGCTAAGAGGGAGAGAGGGCTGGGGAATTATCCAGAATATGAGTAAGAAATATAGAAAAATAAAAGTAACAAGAAAGAAAATCATTGCCTACAGAAGTTTAATAAGTAAAACTAACAGGAAAAATAAAATGGCTGGAGAAAATAAAATAGCATCCTAAAGAAACAAAAGGAAACTGATTAAGAATTCAGAACTCTCTTTGCTAGTAGGAAGTGAGACAGATGTAACATGAACATTTGCAGACAATGAGGGTTCACACAACTCTGGGAACAGTGTTATAGGTAACAAGCGTGCTTGACATAAATTCTGAATGCACTCTAGCTGTTGGATAGCCCTTGGGTGGCAGCCTTGGAATCCCACAACATGAGTGACCTCAGCACTTTTACAAAGAGGGCAGCCACAGCTTGACACAGACACCTGTAAGGAATGACAGTGAATCACAGCACACAATACTCCTGTCACACAAGAGCTAAGACAGCTTTCAAGGAAAACACAACAATTATAGGGTTAGACCTTAAGGTCTCCTAAATAACATAGAATTCATTTTATGGACAATTTCTCCCAAATATTCTCATTGATTTAGCTTCTGGAAACTTCTGTGTCACTGAATTTGCCTTTGTAATTCTTCTGTGCTTCATTTCACACTGTTCAATAGGAGCAAACGTCTGAGAAGCTCTAACCAGCTCAGAAGTTAGACTCCAGAAAACCAAATAACCCCATCAAAAAAATGGGGAACAGAGCTAAACAGAGAATTCTCTACTTAGGAAATTCGTAGGGCTGAGAAGCACCTAAAGAAATGTTCAACATCCTTAGTCATCAGAGAAATGCAAATCAAAACAAGTCTGAGATTCCACCTCACACCAGTCAGAATGGCTAAGATCAAAAACTCAGGTGACAGCAGATGCTGGCGAGGATGTGGAGAAAGAGGAACACTCCTCCATTGCTGGTGGGATTGCAAGCTGGTACAACCACTCTGGAAATCAGTTTGGCAGACCCTCAGAAAAATGGACCTAATATACTACCTGAGAACCCAGCTATACCATTCCTGGGCATATATCCAGAAGATGCTCCAACATGTAATAAAGACACATGCTCCACTATGTTCATAGCAGCCATATTTATAATAGCCAGAAGCTGGAAACAACCCAGATGTCCCTCATCAGAAGAATGGATACAGAAAATGTGGTACATTTACACAATGGAGTACTACTCAGCTATTAAAAACAATGATTTCATGAAATTTGCAGGCAAATGGATGGAACTTGAAAGTATCATCCTGAGTGAGGTAACTCAGTCACAAAAGAACGAACATGGCATGTACTCACTGATAAGTGTATATTAGCCCAAAAGTTCGGAATACCCAAGTTTCAGTTTACAGTAACCACTGGACTGAGAGTGAGGTCCCAGATGGAGGAATTGGAGATGGGACTGAAGGAGCTAAGGGAGTCTGCAGCCCCATGGAGAGAGCAACAGTGTCAACTGGTCTGACCCCCCCTCCCCCCGGTCCTCCTGGAGGCTGGACCACCAACCAAAGAATACACATGGAGGGACCCAAGGTTCGGACCACATATGTGGCAGAGGAGGGCCTTGTTGGCCATCAAGGGGAGGAGAGGCCCCAGTAAAGGGGAATGTCAAGGTGGGAATAAGGGATTGGGTGGGTGGGTGGGTGGAAGGGGGAATTCCCTCATAGAGGTGGGGGAGGGGATAGGTGGTTTCCAAAGAGGAGACCTAGAAAGGGGGAAACATTGGAAATGTAAATAAAGTATAAAAAAAAAAAAAAGAAGACGGTTCTAGATCAGCAGTGAACTCCTGATCCTTCTACCTCCACCTCCTAAATACTGGGCTTACAAGCATGTGCCTCTACACCCAGATCCTACATCAAAACATAGGCAGCCCTATGCACCAAAGCCTGGGCTTCTGACTTTGGAAGCCCCCCCCTACCCCCCAGTGTTCTACAGGCTGCACTTAGAAAGCTATTAGATAATTAATTTTTATTTATCTTGATCTAAGATACCTTAGCTTCCTAACAGACTTTTAGTCTTCTGGATTAAATCAGAACTTAGACAATTTGAGTTCTCCAGTCTTTTTTTAATATAGGAAATATTGATTTTAATTACCTACTCAACATTTTCATTTCTTCTTTTCTGAACACATTGAAGAGATCAACAAAAATATTGTTTTTAAGTAATAATTAATCAAATAGTCGTATATAAAATGGAATATATTATTTTCATATTTTAGTTTCAATTTATAAGATAAAGGGAATCCCAACCCTCCACTAGCCCTTTTATAAGTCAGCCACTTCCTGAGATCCACTGGGATCACAGCCCTGACACTAAGAGAATGCAATGGCTCTGCATGGAGTATTCTACAAATTATTTTCTAAAATCCCTTAACAATAGTACAAAGCTAAGGAGAAAACAACAAAGCAGTGAATGAGTCAGCTACATGATGCTTTCCAAAATCACACTTGACAAATAACCAGTGGCTCTTCTCATCTATATAAATACTTTGCATAATTGTCCCATTAATGAGATCCATAAAAAAAGATTATCAATATTTACCCACAACCAGACAGGAATTAGTATCAAGTCTGAGTGTTTGACTCCAGCTAGCTAAAGAGACAGGGCAACAAAGATCCCTGTCATCTTTACAGAGTGTGGACAGAGGCACTCTATGCGAAGATATTAATATGCAGAGGAAGTAGCCTTTCAGAAGATAGACACACTCAGTTTCAATCAACCAAACGTTAGAAATCAATGGCCCTCGAGAGCTTTGCCCAGGCTTTTGTGTGTGTGTGTGTGTGCCAACTTCTCAGGGACCAAAGTGCAATTCAAGTCAGCTTGACAGACTGAAGATACAACCCATGCATATAGCCTGCAACTGTGCTCACACTCATCCAAGTTCAGGGTGCTTTGATAACAGAGCATCAGGGCAAGACAGTGACTGGGTTGCAGTGTAACTCACATGACATGTCCTTTCTGTTCTCTTAACTGACTTAAAAGCATGTGAACTACCATAGCTATGTATTCTTATGTTACAGATAGGGTAACAATAGGTGTGAGAAAAGATATGAGCATGCTTTGTTTTAATATATCATTCTTTTAAAAATTTTATGTTATAATAACTGCAAAAAATCCTTAAAACTCTGGAACTCATCTGAAATTTCAAATCAGAAAAAATAACAAGACTTGAAGATCCACAGTGAATGAAACAAAGGGTCAAATCTACCAAACAGAACTTGAGTTCTGAAATTAAAGGACAGACCTTCACAAAGGAAACCGATGAGTTTAGAGTCTAAAACATGTGCCTATGATAAGTTAGATACTAGTAGCTAGAGAAGAAGGGTGACAAAGACAGAAGTAAGGTCTTGTTAGTCAGAAACAAAAATAAAACCCAGAAACTTATTCTTGGACATCATCCTGAAACTTAAAAATTTCATCAGCATAGTATTATGAAATATTTGGAAGCTATCATATGGACTTTTTGACTGCAATCACTCAGAAATATGCACCACAGCTGTGTCCAGGAACTGAGAAGCAGAATAAGACCCAAACTCCTAGAATTAACCTTGTCAGTGAAATGCCAGTAGACTAGGACATTGGTAAAGCACTATATTCCTTCACTGATACAGAATAATAGCAAAAATGAAAACTTAACTGGCTTCAAAGCAATTAAGGTTTTAGTGTGTGTTGTCAGTATGGTATCTATGCAACTGTCAAGTGACAGTGCTCTTGCTTTGCATCTTCCATTAGTGAGGCCCAGATACTGAAGATACTCTGGAAACTCATCTTTGTAGATTCTAGACTTCACAAAATTTAAGTTGTGATGAATCAGCAGGCACAATGAATGATAAACAGTCCCAAGCCTGTGTGACAGAGGACAAAACCCTTGCTTCATACAGTACACATTAGCCACCACTCATGTTTGAAGGAGGAATGTGATATGGAGCATAATGCCTTCAAAGCAGAGAAAAGGCAGAAAGGAAAGAACAGTGCAATGCTGTCAGGGTTCTGGAGGTCACTGTGGAATTGTGTCCTACTATTAGGGTTCTGATGGCCCCTCCTCCTTACTTAGCTATTAACCCTGTTCTCAGCATTCTGATGCTCTCTTCTCTGGGCTCTTACCCTTATCAGAAATTCTGTTCTTCCCTCCCTGCACCCTGATAAGCTTCTGAGTTCTTCTGGACTCCTGTTCACTATTTGCTCTGCTGCTTGTTGAGCTCACCCATTTCCAGAAGGTAAACCAGGGCTCAAAGACATTTGTCAGAGCTCTCTCCCTTTTTTGGACCCACTTAACTTACCAAACACTCCTGCACCAATGGGCACCACTCAGTCTTCCCATCCTAGGACCCTCCTTGGTGGTCTTGTTATATATGTATGTGATGTTTTCCTGGTGTCTCTATTCCCATGTGAGGTGGGTTGACTAGGAATGGCTTCCAGAGGCTCAAATATTTGAATGCTGGTCATTAGAATGTAGCACTACTTGAAAGGGATTAGGAGGTGTGGCCTTGTTGGGAGTAGGTGTGGCCTTTTAGGAGGAAGTGTGTCACTGGAGTGGGGTTTGGGGTTTCAGAAGCCCAAGATAGGCCCAAGTGCCTCTTTCTTCCTGCTGTCTGTGGATCCAGATGTAGAACTCAGAACTCTGCAGCACCATGTCTGCCTGCATGCTGTCATGCTTCCTGCCATGCTGATAATGCATTAAACCTTTGAAATTTTAAGCAGGTCCCAATGAAATGCTTTCCGTGTAAGAGTTACCATGATCATGCTGTCTCTTCACAGTGACAGAACACTGACTAAGACATCACATCACAAGGCCAATACATTTCCCATGTCAGACAAGACCTCCATGATTGATTACCAAACTTCCTTTAGTTTTTTTAAGATGTTTCTACTGGATTCTAAAAGAAACATTGAATAGCCTACTCAAGTGGTCCATTGGAGATGCCCACTCCACAGGACCACTGCCTCTCTCTCTGCCCAGCATCTCCAGGCTTACTCCTTCTCTGGCTAACACAGAATCTTCTCTCTCCCATCCTACTCTAAGGCTCTTTGTTCCACACTTTTTGTCTACTTCTGCTAAATATTCTGGGTCCATCACTGGACTCAACAACATCTCTTTCCCGGTCATACCATTGGATTCCTCTTCTCTAATCTTTTAGAAGTAAAGTAACCACTTGCTTATCTTCTGTTATACAGGGAAATAGATCTTTTATATAGATATTCTACCGATAATTATCAAGCACCTTTGACTCACAGAGAAGCTGTCTTGGGAACTAGGATTTGATCCTCCCATGTCAGACCCAGGTGTTTGTATCTCAAAGTATTCTCCAAACTTCCCTGTTCTGGGTTGGTATGGCCCCTCCCCGACTCTGTAACAAGAAGGAAAGTGTGGCAGGATTTTCCCTGTCCAATTAATTTAAATATTAATGCAGCAGGAGGCCTGTGATTGGACAGGGAAAAGGGAGATGGCGCTAGGAATTGCAGAGAGGGAATTACTTGGGAGAGAAAGAAGGAAGCAAGATGGAGGACCCACAGGATGATCCAGATTTAGCATGGTTTTAAATAGCCACAGGTAGATATAATATAGAAATAAAATAATTGGGGTAACATGTCTAATCTAGGTGAGCAGCTTGTACCGTTATCAATTGACCCTGAATTTATTGTGTTGGCATCTTGTGAATTGATAATTTATTGATATATAAATCTGACTGATTAAGTTTCTAGAGTTTTGCTTCTACCGGGTTGCTGGGTGTTGTGGCGGCTGACCGCGGGGTGGGTGGTCTTTGTGTGGGGATGGCATGGCACATGGGACTGGCATGGCAGTGATCCGCCAAGGGAATTTATTGAATCTGGTACAGATGTTTTGGGAACTCCGAACCAAGAGAGACTGCTGAGTTGAGAACACCCTGCTAGAGCCATGTGGCCCGCTGGTACCCAGTGTAGCGTGGGAATTACCATTCTTTTTTAATATTTCTCACAACAGGAAAGAAAACAGAGCACTGTGCTTTGGGGAACAGCTGAAAGATAAGTTGTCCCAAACAGAAATGTTGCTCACTCCTTCAATGGGAACAGCTAATAGGAGGCCTAACCATGAAGAGGACTCTCTATCTAAAAACCCCAATCCCTGACGCCAGCATCAAGGCCTCCTTAGTTGAGTTCTGCTAGTTACTATAAACATCAACTGACAGTGCTTTGCTACTTATCTGCTGTTTCTCTCTATTTGTTACTTGGAGTCATTCAAAACCAAAAGTACGGTGTAATAGATAATTCTATGGGTTTTTAACACACACACACACACACACACACACACACACACACACACCCCACAGAAAAGTTTTTTTTTTTTTTTTATTATCTTCTGTTTCTATGGCATTTTCCTGAGAACTTACAAAATACTTATCCATATTATATTATGTCATATATGCCATTTAGAGTCAACTTTATTTTAATAAAATAGCAAACTTGTTAATATTACTATATCTTGTGGTATTAAAAAACAAAAGAAAAGAAACATCATTAAATAAAAGGAAGTATAATAATGACGTAAGAATGAAGGTGTTTTTGGTAAAGGATTCTATGTGATAAAGCTTTGTCTCAAGCTAGATGTTTCCAGAGTGGAAAAGATAAATGCAAAGCCAAAAAGCCTTGTATAAGCAAGTTATATGAGGTATTTAAGGATAATACTTAGGGTTGACATATGTATGATATTAATATTTCTTTTCTTTTTTTTAACTAAAAGAGCTGATGACTTTATTTTCACATTTCACAATAGAAGTGAAAATCATGTTTTTTTCTATCACTTCTCCCTCCAAAGGTATTCTCTCTGCTAGGAAGGAAGTCTCCTTGTCATGACTCTACACTCAGGCTCAGCACCAGGATCTCCTGGTGAGACACAACAAGAAACACAAAACGATAAAGAGCCCTTCTGCTTTTTATCTGTCTGGCCGGGTCATGCCAGGCCATGTGGGCACCATCATAGGGTAGGCGGGAGGTCTCATCATTGGAGGCCCAGGCATCATGGGCATGTGGCATCCCACGGGCGGTCTCGTCCCAGGAGCAGGTCCCACAGGATCATTCCAGGAGGAGGAGGGCCCAGCATTGGCAACATGGGAGGGCCTCCCACGTGGGGTGCAGGCATCATGCCAGGCCGAGGAGGACCCGGGAAACTAGGGGGCGGTGGGATCATGGCCCCTATGGGTGGAGGAGCAGAGAAGGGAGCGGGAGAGATCTTTCCTTGTTGATATGCAGCCGTTGTTTTGTCAATCAGGCTCTGGGCCTGCTCTTCCATCCATTTCTGGTAATAGTCTTTCACATTCTCTTTGTGTTTCCAACCACTGCAGTGTGTCTTCCTCACAGACAGAGAATCATGGGTAAGATACGTATCAAAGTAGTCACAATAAAACTTAGGCATGATGCTACACAGGCCATTGGCTACCTGGGTTCCTGCCAGGAACTCTTATTATTTCTAAAGTTAAAGTTGAAGTACGTATTCATGTACCTCTTTGTAAATAAACAGAGTTCTCTTAAGTTACTGGATTGCTTTGGTAGTATTTACAAATACCAGCATAAAAGAACAAAATATATGTCTAACAATGGCTTATTTAATTTTTTATTTTTTCCCAACCTTTATATAAATAGTATACAAAAGTTATAATTATAAGACTAGTGTAACTGACCTTCCTAGTGTTCAACACCATACTTAAGAACCCTGTGGTGAGAGGCCTAAACAGGACAGTAACTTGCCCCTTGTCCTACAAAGTCAACCAGGTCCCAAGAGATTATGGGACATCTCTCAAAAGGCTCCCACAGTCTCAGTCAAGTTGCCTGCCATCTTGTTCAGATAGGTCATGGAGACCCTATCAGTAGATTCTAATTAGTGTATGTTAAAAAGGAGAGTCAACAAAGAGGGACATGATCCCTAAGCTTCCAAAGGAAGCTAAGGTCAAGCAAGGCTCTGCCTCATTCTCAAGTGATGGAACAACAGGTAGAAGACAGCGAAAAAAGTGAGGCTCCTCCAAGCTCCAATCGCTCCTGAGAACCAGACTCTCAACTGGCCTTAAACTCTCAAATGGTCTTAAACACCCAGTGGGAAAGTATACACAAAGTTAAAATAATTGATAATATAAAATAGACAAACAATGATTAGACTTCCCAGGTCTCTGTATGGGCTAGTGACATGCCAGGTAAGGCGATCACAGCTAGCCTGGCAAGAAACTCCCATGCTTTTTCTAACAATAAAAATATTGCTCTTTGGTTTTTTTTTTTTGTTTTTTTTTTTTTTGATATTTTATTTACATTTCCGATGATTCCCCTTTTCTTTAGAAACCCCGTGTCCCCTCCCCCTCCCCGCCTCTGTGAGGGA
>JAPYYD010005450.1:0-12107 GCA_028551405.1 Uromys caudimaculatus | reverse complement strand
ACCTAAGCAAAATACTATTACTCTAATTACCTAAATTACTAATATTATTCTCTTTAACAAAACAAAGAATCCTTTAACATAATAGTATCATTAAACCTTACTTTAAAGGTAACATTACTTAATATACAATTATACTATTTTATTCTTATTAAACTGCCTAAAGGTAACATTACTTAACAATATACAATTACCATAAAACTACTACTATTTTGGCCAAAATAACTAACATTATTTTCTTTAACAAAGCATAGAGAATTTTATACAACAAATATATGTACCGCAGTTCCTCTTTGTTTCAAAATCTGACAAAGTTATTTCTTCAACTTTTCTTTATTATGACTGTTGCCCATGGTTAAAATCTTATGAACTCTTTTACTTACTTTTAGTTTTACTCGCCTTTCAGTTAAGGCCACAATTCACTCTGTCTCCTTTTCATCAGTGCACCTTCACAGAGCGTCCATCAGGTTTTCTCTCCTACTTTCTGATCTCAGTGGGACCTCCATTTGTTAGCTACAATCTCGGTGGGACCTCCATTTGTTGGCTATGCCCGCATAACCAACCCACCCGAGCAATGGCTCGGTGGATTAAAAGACAAACACACATAAAGAACGTTGTGTGAGAAGTGTCTTCTCAAGCAACAACAACTTTACTTCAAGATCTCAGCTCTTAAATACAGTGAACAAAACAGCCCAGAAAACACAAATCAAGTGTTGGCAATCAAGGAAATTGCGGTCCATGGCGTTGACCACAGGCGGGGATACTTCACCACTATACTAACGAGGACCTGGCTCACCTGCTTAGGAAAAACAAGTTTAAACTCCATCTGCCCTTTTGCAGAACTCAGCATAACAGGGTGTGTTCAATATTGTAGGCTATAGAGAAAAAACCACAGCCAAGCACTGGGAGGCTAATCCAAGTAAGGAGGCCACATGACTCTGCCTCCTATCAATGGCAGCATTGGGTGGCCTAGTCACAGCAGTGTTGGAGATTTTGTCCTGATGGGGCAGATGTGGGAGAGCTGTCTGAGAAGTTCAGTTATAACTGAGGTCATAACCTAGGGCTTTAAGGTGCCCCACCCCAAGACTATTTCATCTATATACTGTTGAAACATAGGAAAGGGCAAGATCGAGTCATGCTAAGCTGCAGGATCTCCACAACAACAGGATAACTGGGAGCAGTCCTAATGAGCATCTAATATTGATGTAACAAAAGCCAGAGACCTGAAACCAGACCAATGACTTATTGCAACGAACATTTGAAAGTGAAGATGAGTGGACAGATGGGTATACTCTGGGACACACTGAGACACAAGAGCTTCCACAACACGATATTTCCTCTGATTTGTTTTGTTTAAACTTTTTGTAAGTGCTCATTGTTTCTTTTGTGGGAGATGTTGCAAGGGTGGAGGGTAGATACAAGGGGATGGGAAGATGAGTGGGACTGGATGGCATGATGGGGAAAATCACAAAGAATGAATAAAAAGTTTACAACTTAATAAACACTTTTACTGTTTTATTGTCTTTTCCATTTTCTTGTGACAGTGTGTTTTGGGTAATGTAGCAATATGTGATTCTAATAAAATACATTGAGTAGGAAAGGATATACAAATTGTATTAATATTAAATAATGTTTGGATTTCAAGATGCCCCTCAATGTGGTACCAACTATAGTCTTGCTGCACAAGTTCCAGACAGGATTCTGAGAGTACAAGGTCAAAATCTGAAACAGAAGATGCATTGTGAGAAGACTTGTTACATGGTTCAAAATGCCCTCCATCTTGTATCAGTGAAAGGTATGGGACATTCTCACATCAATCCATCTGTGGAAAAAATATAGAGATGAATCTTTTTTATGACATTAGTTTAAAATGTTGCATTGTGTGGGGCTATCAAATAAGGTCCTTTGAATATATTTTCAAATCTTACAGAGGTGGAAGAAGAGAGTGCAGTCCATTAAATTAAATACTTGTATGTACTTTTAAAATAGAATATAGAGTACTTGTGTTTATAGTCATTGTATATCTCATCTTTTACTCATAAGTTCCTGATTTTGAGTATTCTTTCCTTGTCTTCTAGTTATAGACTTAGAGATGATTTTCATCATGCTTAACATCTCTGTGCAATCTATATATATCTTGCTTTCTGGACACAAGAAAACAATTTCATGTCTTTTAATCTAAACCTAAAGTTTTTGCTGCTATTCAGAAGCATGCGTTTACTTCTATTGTTTTACAGACACCTGTAAACTGCTTTTTCTACTATGCAAATTTTAGTACAATGGTAATTGTAATATACATAATTTTTTCACTCCTTTGGTAAACTAAGTTTCATATGAGTTTTAGGAAGTAAAGAAGTTCAAGAGGCTTAAATCTGCCTCTCACAGGTCAAACAGACTTCAGATGGATCAAAGGTCCAAATATAACATTTTTCTTTAAGTTCTTAAGTTTTTAATCTCTCCCTAGATTATTTTTCTCTTAGCATAGATTAACTCATCTGACAGCCACTCTCCAGAAAGCACCTGAAAACTGGCAAATGGTTAGCTCTGGACTTGCTGAAAGCTGAGGAGAAATAGGCCAGCTGACATAGTTGCTCCACATTGCTTCATCTGGATCAGCTAATCAGATACTTCTGAAAAACAAATGCCACCTTGCCCTTTGACAGGCCTTTCAGCCTTCCTGTTACTTGACATATAACACCACAATTTCACCCTGAAGTAGTTATAGAAGAGACTACATTTTCCCTGAACCAATAAGAGTTTGAAAATGAAATTATCAAGGAAGAAAACTTGTTGTTTTTATGCCTATCATTCTGGATAGCCTGTGACACATTAGAAAAATTAAACAAAACATGTTTTATAGGAAGGAACCAAGAAAACAGGCTAATTACTGGCTCTAGAATGTTTTTGATTGTCCCTTTGGCTAACCAAGTAGCTCACCACCTTAGCATGACTACTGTCCTTTTTTTTTCTTCCAACACCTCATAGGGCCTTGCATTCTTGTTGCTTTAGATAATTATTCAATTATAAGTTAACTCAGATAAACTCAGTCCTAAAAAAACCAGTATAATCCCTTATACCATGAAACAGATAATCAAGGATCTGAATAATGTAAAAATTCAAGGAATATAAGAAGGAACCAAACTGAAGACATTCTGAATACAACTTCTCTTTTGAATAGGAGTCAAATACAGTTAAAGTTCCCAAGAGCTTCTTGCATAAGTGATATACTTCTTGGTAGAGAGAAATGTGTATGTGGGTAAATGCCATCCTAGTTGGCAATTTGAGAGATGAACACTATGCAAGTGGCCCAACCACATTTGGATAAACAAACCAATAAGAACAAGATAAGTGTACCACAAAGGCATGTTTCTAGGAAAATTCCCTATTCCCAATACCTGATTGGTGGAACAATGTACCTGTAAATTGAAACAGGTGAGAAGTCGAAACTTCTAGCTTCTTTGGAAAGTTAGTTATGTCAAATGTTGTTTTACTGGCGCATATAGTTGAAAGGAGGTTTTGCTTAAGCAAACATGTGAAACACTGTTTTACTCAAGCAGAGACAGGGGAAATGATGTTTGATATAGCAAACACATGAAAGGACATTTGCTGAAGAAGTACAAATATGACCCCACAGACAGTGGGAGATGAGCGCTGAGCATTAGTTTGGTTTGTTCCCCTTGCTAGTCTTCGCCCATGCATCTATTGGTTCACTTTATATAACATTACAGAGCTCAACTAGTAGTAATGCTGCCATTGAGAGAAACCTGCCCAAGAACTGTTTAAGAGGTTCTTGTGGAAGCCAGGTGCCTTCATAGCCTTGCCTTAGGCTCTTTGGTGAGCCTGTTGGGATCTTCAGGATTGAACTATAGCTGCCTGTTGTCTGCTTGCTGAAAGGACTGTACTGTAGCTGCCAGTTTATGCCTGGGGTCTGCTTGCCTAGAGGACTAGTCTGCATCTGCTGAACCATATTTGGTGTTTTCTACAGGGATGAACTCCTGCCAAAGAATATCAAGCTGCTTCCAAAGAACTTTGCTGAACAGGTCCACTTCACCCACATTCTAATAACTTTTCTCTTCCACCACCTCTGCTGGGTCATAGGATAGAGGAGAGGTTGAACCCTTATTAAAAGTAGGTTGCAAATGTTTATGCCTACACAGATGTTTCTGGTTTTTAGCTTTAATGTTCTGAGACTTTCAGGCACTGGGTCAGAGTTCAACTCCCGAGTCTGTTCCACTAGTCTGATAGAACACTAGTGACTTGATTACAATAATTTTTTGCAACCTGCACTGAACTGATATTTGAGTTGTGTTCTTCTAAGCAGACCTCATAACATAAGAAAGAAAGCAAGAAATCTAACATTAGATATCTTGTCTCTGTAAGCATACACCAACAGATAAACATGCACTTACATGCACAACTGCACACACACAAAACCACAAAGACTTAAATTAAATGTTAAATGACTGATTGATCAGAATGAGATGGGCTATATGGGCAGAAGCCAAAATCTTTTGTTTCACAAAGATAACAATCAACAACATGATTCATAAACACAGCATAAAAACTCTTCCCAGTTAGGGAACTATAGCATGAAATATATAAAGAATTAGTGGAGTTGACCCAAAAATATAAATACTGGCAGTGAAAGAATCAGTGTGTCAAGCAAGAAAGGGCAATGCAAGACTCACGGACTTGATGATGAAGGAGCGTGAAGGATGGAGGCCAAGGCCCTGGAATACCACATTCAACACCATTAGTGGAAAGGAACATAGAGGAAAGACAGAATAGTTCTGGAACATGATCAATGAAACCAAATATGAATTTAAAATTATCAGAGAGATTATATTTAATGAAGGAATGGGAATTTTCCAATTATAGAGAAAAAAATGTAAGTGGACATTCAAACAGGAGATATACTTTGAGCCTGAATGTATAACCCATAGAAGAAATGACATTCATTGTCTTGGAGCCAAGATGCTGGAAAACACAATAAAATGAAACAAATCACAAGATGTAGCAGAATATAATATCACTCACAAGAGTAAACACATCACAGTGATATAACACCTCTAATTAGCATCGACATATCTGCAAAGAATTGAAAGATACAGGTTAAGGTTTAACAAGGGAAGTCCTTTAATCTCAGCACTGGGAATGCAAAATCAGATGAATTGCTGTAAGTTCAGAGGCAGTCCGGTATCCATTGAGAGGTCCAGGATAGTCAGGGCTACAGAGAATACTATGCTAAAAGATAAATTAGTGAATTAATGTAAAAGTTAAGAGTACAACTTCAAACCAAGATTTCTCTACTCAGAAACAGTCTGTAAAATTTAAAGAAAACTAAGAAAAATAGATTATAAAATTTGCAGTAAAAAGAGATGCCTTACCAGATCCCAATAAAAACCTTTTAATCACTATGGAACCCTTTAAAATTTCTGTTCTAAAACTCTAAAAGTAGATAAATTCCTAGACACATATGTCTTTATATAATTACTTCACGAATATTCACAATGATAGAAGAGAAAATCATCATGAACTGTGTATATTGTATTAACAGCAAGGATGTGAAGCATGTCCTAGAAATCAGAAAGAGAAATAACATGAAAAAAAATTGCTCACCAAAACAAGCATCATCCTTGTCCTAAAAATTCTTCAAAAAGGTTACACCTCCATGACTTTCATGTGGCAGTTAGAATAGCTGTACTGAAATGGCCACACATATGTCATAACAAATATTACAGCAACTCCCCCAAAACAAACAAAGAAATAAGTGCAATAATTTATACAGGAAAATATGAATAAAATCCTTGCGAAAATAAGATTTAAGAGCATATTAATGCCTCAAAACATGACAAGAAATGAAAAATCAACTCCCTTGCCCTGAGGAAGCCAAACAATTTCATAATAACATAATGAATGGATGAAAGAGATTTTGATTCAACAAATATGAATGACAAAAATGAACAGAAAAATAATACAATGTCTATTCTCCTTTGCCATTGGTTTATGAATGCAAGGTACTATCATTTGATATTCCCTTTCTCTCAGTCAGAATGGCTGTCAACAGAATGAGAAATGTACCCTTCTCTGGATATCCTTTCTCATTCTTTCACAGACCAAGTACTGTCATTGAGCAGACATGGATTTGTGAATAGTGGAGGCAATGGTGAGATCTCTTATGTGATCAGCATGTTTACTTTTGAATTGATGGGAGCAGCACAGGAATCTGACCATTACACACATGGTAGAGATAAGTTCACACTGCTCTTGGGGCTGTCATTTGTCTGAGATCTTTGAGAAAATTTGATATTTTTTCTTTACTTGCAGATTTGGTTTATTTCCTCTGACCAATGGAAAACTTAATAAATAAACCATATTTTACTACAAAATATAACTCCCCATTAGTATTTTTAATATATGGGATTGTATACCCAGTGTCAGAGTATGACTGAACAGAGAATTGCATAACATTCAGTGTGAATTATTGAAATTTTCTAATGATCTATGAAAATCTTTCACATGGATTTGTCTCATTTTATTTCCTAACTATAGTTTTGGAGTCGTTCAAGGGTAACCAATAGGAAAGAACTAAGAATGCAAAGAGACATCCATACAGCTCACTACTAGTCCTTCATATGTCAGGTCTCAGTATTTCCTGCTTGGTCCCTGGGAGATCTTCTATTCCTTCTAGGATCAAGAAATATCAAATCATCTTGAAAAATATTCCCTTAAGTGATGGAAGCAATAAATTTGTAGCTTTTCTTGATCACTGCCACCTGTCACTAATAGTTCTCAACAAAGTTCTTTGCTGCTGAAGTAAGTATACCCATTGCTACTGCAGGTGAAAACATAATTGCAGGACTGGGGGGAAATGAGTTCAGTAGACCCATATCTCATCCACTAGCTTTCTTTTTAAGGCACACAACTTACTCATTTAGACTACAGCCTGAGGACATAATCCTTGCCGAGAGAGTGATGAGGGTTTCTTACTCTTGTCTGCAAATGAGTGGTCCTGAATGAAAGGTGGTTTCAACATATGGTAAGTGATAACATGAGAAAAATAAGACATTAGAATAAAGTGATAAGATAACAAATAAAAAAAGAATCAGAGACATTTCTGACGAAGGGTGCAGGCAGCAAAGAATATGAGATCCTATACCAGGCCTTAATACTAATTCTCCTGACTGAATAAAATCTTACCCACAGTGATAGCTGTGCCTTAATCCAAGTGGCAATAAGATCTAAATTGCAAGGTATAAGAGTTGTTTAGCAATCAGCCTGTTATTGATCCCCCCACATCTAGAGACACTTTGGAGTGATTTTATTACTGTACCTGTATTCTCTCAATGCTTGTATACGAGTGTGTGATAAATATACAAGAAGCCTCTAGGTTTTTGGACAAGTGTGAATTTTTGGAATCTGTCTCAGAGGAATTTCTCTAACTTTATGGATGATGCAGGTGATTGATGTGCAAACAGTAGATCATGACCCGGTGAGAACTGTTAGAAAGAGAAAACTAAGAGTTTGTAACATCTCTTATAAGCAGAAAATATCATATTATCTCTACTTTAAAAAGTCTTTGTTGAAAAGCACAGTATGTGAATGTATGAAGGAGAAAAGAAATCTCTCCTTTCTGCTCTGTGTTTTAGTACTGATCTGAACACTAAGGCCTGACAAGTACATGCAAGAAAATGAGATCTGTGCAACTGTATCAAATGTTAAATTCATGGGTTCAGGTTACAAACGTGCCATTCAGTTTGCACACACAGGGTCTGTTTATAAATTTGTGTCAGTGCTATTAAAAAGAAAAGTTTAGTTACTTAGTTGTATCTAAGTTTATCTTACAAAATAGGTAATGCATTTGTCCATTTCCATGCAACTTACCTAGCATAAGGTTTCAACACAACGTAGGTGAATCTTTGACATCTGATCAATGAATGCATAAGCATACAAAATGATAATTTATGACATAAATTAGTATGGTTTCCTTTTAAAAATCAAGTTTATAGTTCCTGGCTTATCTACCTGAAACTTTCAAGGACCAGTCAGGCTTGTCAATGATATTTTCAACCAGAACATCCCTTCCCCACCCACACATGGAGAGCCCACTTTGGAAAGAAATACTACTGTTTTAAGGCTGAGTTTTCATGGTTACAATCAACATCTCCATGCTCTTACTGACATAGAAGATGGATGCTGTTGGAGGAGAATATCCACAGCTGACTAGCTGCCTTAAAGATTTTCTTAGACAGCTGTGACTACGTAGAAATCCTATAGAGAACTGCAAGATTTTGATTTTCATGAATCCTAACCCATGACAACAATTTTTTTTCTGATTTTGTATTCAAATACTCTTCAGTTAGAAAATTTAGCAGAAAAGTTTTGTTTGGTTTTGTTTTATTTTTTTGGTTCATAGCCTTGTGCAACCATTGCTACTGCAGATGGAACATGCAGGTTTGTTGGGACCAAGGTCACAGATTCTAGACTATATCTCAGGCATTTAATTATTTCTCCATGCAACTCACCTCCTGGCCACAGGAATCTTGGAACTGAGATAAGCATGTTGTCAAAATGAACAGCACTGTGATTGTCTCCACCTACGTTCTTTAAGGCAGTGTTTAGAAGTCAAGGCCATTAAAAGATTTAAGGCAAGTTATCTCACCAGAAATCCAAGGGAGTTTGTAACTGGAATAAGAACAAGGCCTCATCAATCACAAAAATTTCATAGAAACCTGATTTACCACCTGATAATTGTGGTCATAGGGCCATTAAACACTAGATCACCTACACTGTTGGGATTTTTCCCCTCACCCTGCTATGATTTCATCTAAGTTACAATGATATCTGACTTTCAAATTGCTGAGAGAGTTGTTTTAAAAGCAATCTGCTGCTTGCCCCATCATAGATATCCTCCTCTGAATTATCACCTGCCCAGGAGTTGGTCCTGTAGAATCCCGATGCGTAATGGAAAGAGGGAGCTGAGCACAAAGGATCCATTTATCCTAGACAGAGACTAGTGCTCAGATGATGGTTTCTCTTTAATATACCTGGAAACAATAATCGTATCCTTTCTACAAGGCCAGATTGCTGAGCTCATTATGAGTTAGAGTACCTCTTAATGAAAGGCAAGACACCATAGATTAAGATTAGCATGGGTATTATGCACTCTCAATGCCCCCAATTATGCCTGCCTCATCACATTCTAACTTGCTTTATAAATTGCTGCCCTTTTTTCGGTAACAAAATATACATCTGACATAATTGAATCAGAGCGTGCTTCAAATCCAGTACCATGCCCCATTCTCTTTCATGCTGCACAGTATAACTTCAAACCTAAGCTTGAATAAATATTAACATTAGTTTAATGTATGAAAATTAATTGTTTCAATTTTATAATAGTAAGACCCTTCACATCAAAACAGAGTAGTTATCTACACATGGCCCTGATTCATTACTCTTCTGTATTTGCTAATGAAATTATCTGCTCAGATAACAACTAACACTTCACTGTGTCATCTGAGCAATGTAATGCAGGGTACCCTTTCCAAGTTTAATCATGGGTTATTTATTCTATATATCTATTAAGAAATAGCATTTGATTTGTGCTGTTTAAATTCTCTTTTATTTGTGATATTAACATAATTATAAAGAAATGATTATGTACCAATCGAGAATTTGGATCATTTGCAATCAATACACGACTGTCAAGTGAGAGGCATCAGCTGTATTTTACTTCACACATTTAGATAACTTAACTTTAATTAATAATAAATCATAAGTTTTATGAAAAATTTTATAACACTGGATAAACATAGTCTTGATAGCATTAAAGCAAAGATCACTGTGTTGCTCTTTCTTTTTATACATAACCATGCTTTATTAGAGACTCTAATATGTCCTTGATATGCTACATCTGCATCAGTCATTTTAAAGTCCTAATTTGAACACTGAACAACCATGATAATATGGATACTTAATCCAGAAAAAAAATCTCACTTCTCTTGACTTCTGTAATATCAGTTGGAGCTGTGATTTCTAATGCACTGAGATCAATGAAAACATAAATGCTGCCTTCATAGCAGGTATGTGGATACTTACAAGTCTCTCCAGTTATAAAGCAACTCTTTGAAATAACATTTTATCCTAAAACCTAAAAAGTTCAATATCTACACCAAGAGACTAATTATGTATTGGAAAATTGGGTTTCACAAGAACATTCACCATGTGCTAAAGTCTGGGCTTAGACAACTTATGCACAACTTCAGGCTCAGCAAGAAAGAACTGAGAGAATGGAAGCCACTGACATGGCCATAGTGGTGATATTCTTAGTGCAGATGGTGGTGGGAGTCCTAGGCAATTCTTCTCTCCTCTATCATTATCTATTTCTTCACCTCACTGGACACAAGTTAAGATTCACAGACTGGATCATGCAGCACTTGGTTGCAGCAAATCTTTTAACTCTGCTGTGCAAAGGATTGTCACAGACAATGGGTGACTTTGGATTGAAAGACATCTTTGATGATGTGGGGTGCAAACTACTCGTGTACCTTCACAGAGTGGGGAGGAATGTAACCATGAACATCACCACCTTCTTGAGTGTCTTCCAGGCCATCACCATCAGCCCTAAATCCTCCAGATGGATAAATCCTAAAGTCAAATCTCCTAGTTTCATTGCTTCATGTGTATCCTTGATCTGGATCTTGTCCTTCACTGTAAACATTGCAATTCCTATGAACATGACTTCAAGTTGGAGTCATAGAAATATGACAGATCTCAAAGCTTTTGGTTACTGTTATACTCCTCGTCCATCCAAAGGTATGGACATCTATAATGCACTATTACTCTCAGGCCCAGATATCGTTTCCATGAAGTTGATACTGTGTTCCAGTGGCTCTATTCTTCTCATCCTTTACAGACACAAGCAGAGAATGAAGCACATCCACAGGAACAACTTTTCCCACAGGTCCTTCCCTGAGTCCAAAGCCACAAAGACCGTTCTGCTCTTGGTGAGCACCTTTCTCTTATTTTACATACTTTCATGTCTCTTGCAATTCAGTTTAGCCCTTATGTACAATCCAGGTTGGCTCATGGTAAATATGTCTGCACTATCTTCTAGCTGTTTCCCAGTTGTGAGTCCCTTTCTGATGATGAGCCAGGACTCACATAAAATCTCAATCTCTTTTGCTTATGTAAGAAGTAGGATATAGTAATTATATGGTAAACATAAATTACGTTTGCATTAATGATGAATTTAGTCTTCAGTCACCAGTATACATGAAGTATATTGATGCAATTGTCACAAAAGAAATGTGAGTGTGACATGGCAGAGACTCACATATGACACTTATATGCTACATTCTAAGTATATTTGAATATCTCAAATGATGTTTTATCATGAGGAATCATTACATTTTACCCAAGTTTTAAATACACTCTACTAAGAAACAGTGACAATCTTATTCGTAATTCAGATTAATTTACTTGATAGTTATCTTTTCATTTTATTTCATATACCAATAAACATTCAATGAGGGTAGATGCATTTAGCAGGTTCATCTTAGCTATGTCTGCTGCAAAGAAATTAAATGAATTGACTCAAACATTTTTGTGTTGTTCTGGGTTATTCAGTACTATTGATTGAAGAGAGAAAGACAGTCAGAATGAATTTAGGATTATCAAAGCAGAGGGATCAGCTTCTGAATGACTGAACACTCACCACTTTCCAGAATCTCTTTTAAGTGATTGTTCCACAAAAAAGACCAAAACCTGTTATCAACCTAGGAGATTTATTAGGAAATCATTACCAAAACAAATCCAGTCATTATGAGAGTTCCATATTTGCCACAAATGGCTTATGTCAGAGGTTATGCTGAGGGTCTGGAATTACAGAGAAAGAGCAATCTCCTAACTTTCAGATAAGCGCCATTGATTTTTTCCAAAACATTACTTAAAAGCTAAGTGGGTATCACTTCAGAGTAAACACAAAGTGCAAAGGCTTTTCTAAAATTCTGCTACATATTTTTCACTTCGTTACTCCTCATAAACAAAGAATATTTACAAACTTGCCAACATTTGACTCTGAAAGAGATATCACTCATTTATATAATAAT